>JAFVLL020034286.1:0-47898 GCA_021397915.2 Tor tambroides
GCCAGTTGTAAACAGGAGCAGCCTGAATCAATCCAATCAGGCATTATTGTGGGCACCCACTCCCTAAACCCCACACATAGATTTAAGTAGGTTTATCTACTAAAGACACCCCCCTCATTGCATATTCTAATATAAATCTACAAACACCGTTTGCATCTTCATCTAAACGGCACACAGACAAGAGTATACTTGCATTCATCTACCCTAACACTGTTGAAATAGGAGACAACTTTAAAGGGAAGCGACGAGAAATAACGGCACACGCACACACACTAATTCTCAGTCCTGAGAATTTGATTAATTACAACCCATCTCTGTCAGTTAAACATAAAAACAACCTAAAAGAGGTAGTTGTACGGTTGAACAGTGAGCATCCTGTTAGGAATTATGTTCTGAAACTTCAGCCCACAGTGCTGGTATGTGTGGAACCCCCTTTGAAGAATGCAGATGCCACAAAGAAGGGCTCTTTCAAGAGAGAATAAAGATGAAGGAGGGAGAGAGAGGGAGAAAGATGAGAGAGACAGAGTAGATCTGGTTGAACAGAGTGCAGAGGGAGGATTGTGTTTACATGAATTAATCACCTCAGTGCAGATAAGATGGCACCCTGTGTTCTAATCATCAGTTGATTTGTATTCCGTAAACAGACGTCTCTAAATCAATGCTTTAGGCAGAGGGACTGCAAAATGTCGATGATGAAGCCTATCGGACACTTTAAAGTCATGCAGAGCCTTTACAGTAGTTATTGAAAATCAAATGCAGGTTATATTTTTGTACTTTTTAATAATAATTAAAATTCTAAATAAATAAATAAATAGCATTGAGATATGTAATATTAAAATATTTAAATATTTCAATAAACTGAAAAAAAAATCATCATTAAAAAAAAATGGCGTTGAAAAGGCACGCATAGTGATGCACAACAAATAAAATGTAAACATGAAAAATGTAAAAGAAAAGAAAATGAACACAAAAAACAATAATAATAATAAAAGAAAAAAACTATATCAAAGATATCAACAAACTGCATCTTCTGAAAATCTGTTATGCTCCTGGATGAAGGGTGATCAGATCTTGACTTTGGAAAATAATAAAGAAACAAGTGTGAGATCCTTTCTCAAAAATCCTTACAACAGCTCCTCATAATTTACAAGGCATGCATAATAGGCCATAACTATGACAGTTTTTATAAATTGGTGCATTAGTTACAGAAGTGTGGTTAACATGATCTCTATGTCTCTTTCTGTTGCTCTTTCTCTCTGCTCATCTGCTTCCTTTTCATGGGCCTAAAAAGATGTAACAGCAGAAGAGGAGGTGAGCCTTACGAGTTTTCACACCTGCTCCTCAGCGCACTGCCAGACGCCATGGCTCTTTTCAGCCAGGCCCTGTGGGGTCCCTAGAGGAAGGAGCCTATCTGCTAGAGTGGCAGTGAAGGATCTGATTTTTTTCTTCTCTCTCTCTCTCTCTCTCTCTCTCTCTCTCTCTCTCTCTCTCAGTAGTTCTCCATTTGAGCTGCAGTCCATAATCTCTGAGCTTTGAAGGTGTTATTGCTTGGCCTTTTGGGACACTGTAAGTGTTGCAATCTGTGGGTCCATGTTGATGATGACTACAGTAAATACTGAGCCTCAACCCTTATTTCTTATCAGCGTAAGAATAATGAAAAATCAGCAATGTGACAAATGCATTACGTAACGTAGGCTATTACTCACACAATTTGAATATTTGTACATTTCACATTGTATACATCTTTTCCTTTAAGTTTGAAAACAAAACAACTAAATAGGCACATTAGGGAAAAAATGAAAGTGCATGTTGTCAAGTGCAACATCTGTGATCTATATATATAATTTGCAGAAAATCACATTTCAGCTCATTTTAGACTAAAAATAAGAGAAACTCACAGCCTTGGTGGTTTGAATGAATGATTAGATGCTCATAATTTTAGAAACAACATCCCCATCCCCCTGACCAGCTAATTCTTGTCCACAAATGGCCAAATGCCTGGCACCCCTCCCCTTTAAGAAAAACAGGGTTCTAATTTTCTGTGTCCGCAGGCCAGGTTTAGGTCATTGTGTCCACTAATATATCAAAGAACAGCTGTCCTAAGGCTCTGTGATGACCAATCACCCCCTTCCATCTGTCTCTCTTACCCAATCTCTCCTCCATCTTCCCCTGTTCTCCTCCATCCCCTTCTTCCAATCTCTTCCCCCCCCCCCCCCCTCCCTCCTTCCTTTCCACCCTGCCCCCTCATGGAGTTCCTGGACTGCGTTGCGGTGCCCTCTCTCGAATTCCCTGGCCGCTTTATTTAACGACCCTACAACCGTGTTGGGATTTTCTGTTTGGGATTTTCAAATATGACTTGGAACGGAACTGAATATCTGAAACAAAACAAAATACTAAAACTAAAAGTTAATAAAACTATATAGGCATAAAAAATAGACAAATACTAGACAATAATATAAACAAACAGATTATAATTAGTATAAATTACAAAAACTTAAAATGAAAACAAAACAAAAAAAATACAATTCAAAATATTAACAAAAACTATAATAGTATAAAAACTACAGATTGGACAATACTACAATGTTACGCAAATGCCTGATTTGTAAAAACTCATTCCAGCTTATATGAATAATCCACCCAAAAATGAACATTGTCTCATATTGTTCTAAACCTGTATGAACTTATATTTACATTTATGCATTTGGCACTTATTTTATCATGACCTTTGCGTCGCTAGCAAAATGCTGTACTGTTGAAGCTACAGGATGTTGAAGCTATCTGCTGTGAGAAATCCTTTAAATATCTTTTGAAGAATGTTTTTGTTCATATATTGAAAGTCAATGGGGTCCAAAATCAGACTTTCATTGTATGTGCAAAAAAGCACTGCAACATTTTACTTACTGTTCTAAAGTCATACAGGTTTGAAACAACACACAGTAAAGGTGATGACACAATTTTCACTTTAGAGTGAACTATATCTTAAATTAGAGAACCACAGACAAGCCCTTTGAGGGATATCTTGGAATATCTTGGAGCAGAGGAGCTTGATGCCCCAATAACCCTCAGAAGTCCGGGGCTTAATTGGAAGCGTAATTGTGGCAGCAACGGGCCTAATGAGCCGTTTTCAACGATGGTGAGATGATGAGAAGAGGCGGGGGATCCCAGGCAGAATGTGTATCTCTTAAGCCCCTTTCCCTACAGTCGCCGTTTCTCTTCCATCTCACCGATTACACTGCGGGCTAATTAAAGTCCATTCACACCAACCGCTAATGACCCCACGCTCATTCACACAAACACTTCAGCACCTTGCCTGTTTACTCAAGGGTCCGCATGCCCCTCCAGAGCCGCATTCACCCCGTTGCTCTCATTAGAATAGATGTGTTGGATGCTCGTTGTTAATCGCTTCTTCTGAGGCATCCAGCGCGCCCCTTCCCATAGACCGAACTCAAAGCCTTAATGACTTAGCAGATGCAATTAGAGTGCTTCTTCGGCCTGGGCCTTTAGTGTGGAGAGGGAAAGAAATGAGGTCATAGCAAAGCGAGAGAGCTGAGGCTGTGCTTGTTTCTCTTTAAACAAGGAATATGCTGGACAGCAGGGCCCCTGAGCAACAAGAGTTAGAGCACTCATGGGCTGCTGGCCTGGGACTGATTTAAGGGTGTGTTTGAAGTGCAGATTACAGATTCTTTGCACCAAATCCCTCCAGGAGTATCCATGGCCCCAGGAATCTCTCTCAGATTTCCTTCAACTCTGAAAGCTCTTCTGCATGCGGTTCCTACGTGCTCATCAGAGCAACACTTATAATTGTATGTGGATGCACTGAGAGTGCATGTAACCGGACATCAAACAAAATCCTCAAATGTGCATGTGGAGTACAAAAATGCCTGTCCTCTCGAGTCAAGCGTAAACACTGATGTCAGAAATGCTCAGTTGCTCCACAAAGAAAATTCCAGCATGGATGTGACACTATTCACATCTATACCACATAAACTGCCCTACATTCACCTGACTCTGGCGACTTATGAGGAAGAATGAACAGGAAGGATATATCAGGGCTGGGAACAACCGTAAGAAAAAGGAATTTGCCTGGGTTTAAAAGCTTAAAGAGTAAACAGGAGGGATATCTAACACCTTTGTGTGCTGTCCTAATATCACACTAGACATTCAGGGGAACAGTCACGTACAGTTCACAAGCTTCAAACTTTAGAAACAAACAGACCAGGTCCTAAATCCAAATGCATGCTGCAGCACTGGAAAATCAGGATCTGTGACATTAGCCATCTAAAATTAGTGGCTAAAAGGTGTGTACACTAAACAACACACGAACAACTGTCCAGATCCTCTAAGAATTTAAAATAATCTGACATGGCTTTGTGACGTTTTTGAAAATAAAGTGTGCAAAGAGAGACGGACTAGACAGCAAACACAAACGAGTATTAAAAAAAAAATTGTACTGATTCATTATAAAGGGACAAGCATAAAGTTCATAGCAAATTATAAATATAAATCAATACATTATTTAAATACACACTAACTTTGATAGTTTTTGAGGTCTGTACGATTTGTACATGTTTTCGAACATCATTTATCTGAATTAGAAATCTTTTGTCACTTTTGATCCATTTAATGCAATTTAATGCTGAATTAAAGTATTAAAAAAGTACCTTAAAAAAATTACTGACCCCAAATGTGTAGATTAGAAATTTATATTAGATTTGAATATGTTTATTTTATTTTAAAGTTGTATACAACAAATAAAATTAAGGTAAAAAGTTATATTATATACTGAAGGAATATATATAATAAAGCAAATACAGGAAAATAAAAGTAGATTGTTGACAGCCATTATGGTCATATCACTTCAGCCAAGGCAAGAATGTGGCTTTTTAATAACTGATCTTCAAGCTAAAATGGTACATCTAGACATAAACCATGATTTCAATTTGGATACAAAATGTTTCTTGGTGTGCAACTTCTGAGGACTAACTAATTAGCTTCTACAGAAATGTGGATTTATCATTAGTATTTATTCTAAAACCACCTCCCCTCATCAAACAAAGTTTTCTTCTAAATCGTATGCACAGAATTCAGTTTGCATGACAAAAGGAATTTATCAAAACAAATTCCATTGGCACATCTGACAAAGGTCCTCTGAATGCCTCACTAAATGGAATTATAACACCATATTAGACATCAATGGTAATCGGTTGATGCAACAACCTAGCAAGCCAGATGAAAGGTATTCAAGCCGGCGGCTCATTAATACATGATTACATCTCAAATTGAGGTGCCTTGGTCCTTTATTTTGATTTCCCTCCCTCTTTTCATGTAACTGTCATGCCTATAGAGCACAGAGAAGAAGAGCTAAAGAGTGGAGAAAAAAGCACCTCTTCAGGCAGAACTGGGGGAAGAAACCCCATGCTGGCCTACAAACAATGCTGTTTTGGAGAGGGCCAGAGCGCAGCTCAAGTGAAGCCTGGCAGGGGGGTTAGGAATGGGGGCTAAAACTGGACACGTCAGTTATTAGATCAGTTGAGAACAGTGAGGAGGGGGAAGAGAACTGGAGAAGAGGAGGCAGAAAAGAAGAGACAGAAAGACAGATTCAGAAAAGGACAGAGATACAGGAAGCAACTGTGCTAGTAAGCTGGACACTGGTGGTTAATCATGGTGAGATGTCATTGGCAGAACCATAGGGTTTCTGCTGGTAGAGCCATCAGCTCACCCCCCACACCTGTTCTACCAACCATGACATACACTTCGGCCAATAATGTGGCTTAAAACATTGTGAAGAGAACACCTGGGAACATTTTGGTTTTAAAATGCACCATTGTTCAAACTGGTTTACCAACAAACTAAACACTTAAGTAGCCGTAGGGGAATTTTTGACTAGTCTAGAGCTGACAATAAGTTATTTAGTGCATTTGCTGTAATTGGATGTCAAAAATGTTAAACTTACTATAGGGAACAATGGGACTCAGCATTCTGCGGATCTGGTCTCGATTACGGTAACAGTTCTGCGGGGAAACCCAGGTTAGCGTCTGTACGGCTGTAGTCCATCGCTGGCCTGTACTCACACTGGGACTCTAAAAAATGTGTTCCTGAAAAAACAGATAAGGAGCAGCAATCAGCAGGGGTGAACGGTCATCATATACACATACACTGCATTGCATAATTTTTTAAATGTAAACAAACAAGTTGCATGAATGTCAGTAAGGAACATGCAACCAACAATCAAGACCCTCAAAGGCATCATCTCAATTTTAGACAAGAGTGAAACAGTCACGGACACAGGCACTCTCTCTGTGGGCTGAACACACACGGGGTATTCATTAAGAGCCTGCACACAGGCATTAAGCTGATTGTATGGCTGTGTCCAGCTTCTAAAGAGGGCTTTCTAAATCTCCCTGACAAAAAGCACCATGCATACCATAGCCGTTCTCCTCGCCTCATAACAGCAGCAGAGAGCATGCTTTCACAAAATTAAGCTCATTTCATTCCTAGCCACACACTCTCCTGGTTCAGTTATCTCTCTTTTTTCTATGACAGATGAAAAAAGAAAAAAAAAGAACAACTATATTGGCAACCACAAAAAGAATGAAAATTAAAAATGCAAAAAAACAAACAAACAAAAAACTATATATATATATATATATATATATATATATATATATATTAGCATTTTTAATCATTTTACTAACCTATTTGATAATACAATTGCAAATTATAAAAAAATATATATAAAAAATACCCTTCTGGTCTTGGAAATGAAAATGCAAAGACTTAATCATTTTAAAATAATAATAAATAATAAAAATTCAATATCAAGTGAATTTAGTACATCAAAAAATGCAGCATGAACAATTTGTTTGGTGTGCTTTAAATGGGAAATGTCATTTCTTCTCAAGTGAGCGTGTAGGAAAGCTCACACATGAATGAAAAATATTACATAACAACGCTAGTCAAACAGTGTGGCTTCCAGCTCTGCTTTCAGGAAATGAAATGGCAACTGACAAACCATTCATTTCAAAATTAGACATTAAATAATGAAACAAACCATTTTAAATGTACAGAATTTATTTTTGTTAATGTGTAAGTATTTTCTAATCACACAAGTGTTTTAATTGTCAGTTTATTACTGAACCTAAACGGGTCAGGTTAACACCTGTAAATGAGTGATAACACAATATTATACGCTAAAGAACTAAGTAACATAGCATATTTTATGTATATGTTCTCCTACAGTTCATGTAACTGCTGTTTTTACGACAAAAATTAGATAATGAATGAAAATTCAGTTAATAATGTATATTTTTATGTAGATGTTCTCTTACAGTTCATGTAACTCCTGGCTTTATGACAAAAATGAGAAATTGTGACACTTTACTTAATATAGTATATTTTTATGTAGATGTTCTCTTACAGTTCATATAACTTCTGGTTTTATGATTAAAAATTGGAAACTGTGTAAATACTCTGTGTAATACTGTCTGAATCGGGACATAAATCAGCTAAGGACAGAAAAACTCTAAAACTTCATTCCAGGATGGTGCTTTTGGAATATTTCAAACTAAAACATGGATCCTTTTACATTTGCTCAATGACCGAAAGACTATCCTAAACCAACAACCTCTAAACTTGCTGAGAATGAAGGCTGACACATCTATATACGCAAAACATGCACACACATGCAGAGCCGTACGCTTAAAAACCGACACCTGCATGCAGTGCGGGGAATGCAGAAGAGGCTGTTTCACATTAAAGGAGAGAGAATGCAATGAAATGGAGTGAAGAAGACGAAGAGGACAGTGCAATGCAGAGTTAAGACTTTCAATCATTTACAGCTTCAGAGAAGAACACTAGCAGCAAAGTGTCCAGTTTAATATTAAAGCAGACTCACCTACTCATGCCTGCATTTTCCACATCAGATTCAAAAGCAGTTAGATAATCCCTGGAGCAGACAGGCTTGTGCGTGCAGTACTATGATTTTTTCCACATATGGGACACGACTCGACTCTCTCTCTCTGTCGGTCTCTCTCCCTCTCTCTCTCTTTCCCTCCCAACCAGTAACAACAGAGCACCCACACACACACACACACACACAATTACCCTCCCCCAGCTTTCCCCATCCCCCTCCCTCCCTCTCTCTCTCTCTCTCTATTTTTTGTTAAAACTATTTAAGCAGAGAGAGAGAAAGAGAGAATGAGAGGAGGACTATGGGGTGGGGGCAGCTGACCAGTCATGCTTGGAGTGCAGTCTTGTATTCTTTTTCTGTGAGAGAATTAGAGAGAGAGAAGGCTAGTTGTGGTGGAGGGAAAAGCAGAGGCTGAGCTAGGCTAGTCCCTGAGGGAATTAGTGTAAAGATGTTTATTTTGGTCGAAAATGGTTAAATTACTGCTGACTCTAAAATACTGGCCAGTGCTTGATATATGGTAAACATTAAATTATGAAACTGCATCACGTGTTTCTAATCGGTACTGGAATTTTAATTCTAATTTAAAGTGAATCCAACATGACATTTCTAGACAATTCTAGATAACAGACTCTCATTTTTACAATTCTTAAACTGACTTTTACATTTTACACTTACACACACTACCGTTCAAAATGTGGTCTCTTTTTATATAAATATTTTATTCAGCAAGGATGCATTAAAGGGATAGTTCACTTTGAAATTAAAATTTGATATCTATCAGCTTACCCCAAGGGCATCCAAAATGTAGGTGTCTTTTTTTCTTCAGTAGATCCAATTTTGATATTTTTAGGTCAAACCGTTCTAGTCTGTCAGTCATATAATGGCAGGTATAGGGTCACTGTCTCTATAAGAGGAAAAGAACATGCACAGAGAAGCAAACAATTTCAACATCGCACCATTTGATGGTGCTCTAATACTAGCGGGTTTTGAACAGTATTTATATCGTTTTTTACCTCTTGTACACAACCATGTCCAAGTGATCTGAGTGCGTGCACGCATCCGGTGTGTGACGTGTGTGCGCACGCTCTGGCTTAGTCTGCGCAAACGCCGGAAAGCGCCGGAAGTCACACACCGGATGCGTGCGCGCACTCAGATCACTTGGACATGGTTGTGTACAAGAGGTAAAAAACGATATATACTGTTCGTTTTCTCACACAAACCGCTCGTTTCGTGTCTTAGGCCATCAATGTGTAGTTACGATGGGGAATTGTTTAATTTGGACTTCTCTGTGCATGTTCTTTTTCCCTCTTACAGAGACAGTGACCTATACCTGCCATTATATGACTGACAGACTAGAACGGTTTGACCTAAAAATATCAAAATTGGATCTACTGAAGAAAAAAAGACACCTACATCTTGGATGCCCTTGGGGTAAGCTGATAGATATCAAATTTTAATTTCAAAGTGAACTATCCCTTTAAATTGATCAAAAGTGACAGTAAAGATATTTAGAATGTTACAAAATATTTCTATTTCAAATAAATGCTGTTCTTTTGAACGTTGAACTTTTTTTTACTCATTCATCAAAGAATCCTTAAAAATCCACAAAAATATCAAGCATCTTGGCTCTTTTTAACATTCATAATAATATGAAATGTTTATTGGGTGGCAAATCAGCATATTAGAATGATTTCAGAAGGATTATTTGATACTGAAGACTGAAGTAAATTCAGTTTTGCCATCACAGAAATAGATTATATTTTAAAATATATTTTAAAAAGTTATTTTAAATTATAATATCTTGCAATATTTTTGATCAAATAAATGCGTATTGGGTGAACATGAGAGACTTCTTTCAAAAACATTTGAAAAAAAAATCTCAAAATGTATGATGAATTATGATGAACATTATATCAACATGTATACCTTGTGCCTCAGATTAGAGGAATTTTTTTTTGATCAGTGACTGCTAACTTTGTAGTTGTTAAGTGGACTTAATAATCATAATTATACATATATAAAAAGATTTTATAATGAAAATCTATAATGTATGCCTCAAATCAGTACTGAAACACAAATTGCAACTTAAAGTGAGTCATTTCTAGACTATTCTACTAGATTTCTAGATTCACATACTCTATTATCTGTAGCTCTTAAATAGACTCCTAACATTTATATGGCAAACATTACGCTATTGAAATGTATAATTTATGTCTCAGTTTGGTAGAAATTTCTAGGCAATCGCTAACTCTCATTTCTACAGCTGTTAACTGAACTTGCGTCAGCAAAGGTCATGACCGCTACAGGAACACTTTATCGACACCAAAGTCCAGTTTGACATGCTCAAGCGATTCAGCTCTGTTTCTGTAACTATTTCAGCATATAAGAGAACGCTGAATGACTGAATGATTCACTCAATACCATAATGAATTTCATTTTAACATTACAAAGCGTTTTAGCTTGTGTCAGTTCAAATGTTTATATGTGAACACATAATATGACAGCAGCTGCCAAACTGACCATTTAGCATGTTAGCATAGGAGGGGCCTTAAGTAATGGAACCTACATTCTATACAGACTCCCACATTTTCACAGGTGGACTGGAGAGTCCTGTGCCTTTATTTTTGGAGCTCATCAGCAATTTGCGAGGAGTGTAAAGAGCATGTGAGGTTGTGTATGGAGCATTTCTGCACAGCTGACGATCTGTTTTTAGAGCGCCATGTGCACCCAAATCCGTCGCATCCAAATCTACCGTGTCACATGGCACCAGTGGGGTAAAACTCATTCAGAATACACCTAAAAACACAAAGCATGCAGACTTCAGCGTTTAAAAACAGTGTGAATATTTTCAAGCAAAAGGGGAAAAAAGCAAGGGTTCGACACCCCCCTAAGGAAAAGAGCCCACCATGCAACCAGTAACCAAGTCAACTCTACACAGCAACTTGCTCCATCAGCATCTATAAAACAATTCTTTGTCCAACAAAGGTCTTTTATCCCAAATGCTGCCATTCAGCACCACCCCCGTTCAAAAGAAACTTCCTCACAAAAAGCCTTAACTGGTACTATTCTTAGTGGTGCTCCAGTGGAAATCACTGTAGCTCAGCACAAAGCGTGGGTTGAAGCGGTAGCCGGCCATTTTCATCCGTTTATTTTAACTCTTTGTAGCTTAAAAGTGCACAAGCAAACATTTAAAAACTGGAAATGCTAAATCCAAACATTCACAATGCCATGCGTGCTGCGGAAATGCCGTTTAATTGTGCATTGGTCTCTATTAACGGTGCAGTTTTTCTTCTCAGGCTGACTATAATTGAGAGATAATAGTGGCTGTATGGGAACAGATTGGCAGGGCCTTGTGAGGATGCGGGCCCATCACTCTATCGCCCACAAGAAGAGAAAAAATTAACCATTAATGCTGAGGCAAGCAGTCTGGCTACTGCAAGCTTGCTGAGTGCAGCACTAATGACCACAAAGCAGTCTTACTTCAGAGCTAGCAAGGGAGGGACAGAGAGGGGAAGAGTGAGTTTGACAGGTGTCACTCATAAAATCAACCTCAAGCGTGTACAATTCACCACCCAGCACAACCTCAAACACCACATGTCCACCGACCCCATGATATCTTGAGCGTATTAGATTATAAGCACTAAAGAACCCAGCAGCTGAGCTTACTTAATGCATTAGTCCAAAACAAACACAAAGGATGAGAAACACCGCTAATAACCTAAAACGCTGAAAATCTCAGTCTGACCTTATTGTTAGAGGTCATGCCAGTTTTTAGCAGCTTTGCCGTCTTCCGCCTGTACAGTGCAGGGGGTTCAGGTGCACAAATGACGGGCCCAGTGATGAATCAGGGTAATAAGTCATTTGGTTCAATGAGAAGCTGCAAGCCTTGCAGTCATCCCCCGCTGGTACTCATTAAAAGAGCAAAAGAGCAGGACTCGTCCAGCACACCCCTTAATGAAGATGATATGCTAGTGATTTTTAGTTTTAAACTAAAATAGTATGTGCTCATCTATGTTACAGGGATCCCACACCTTATGACCAATAAATGTCCATGACTTTCCCAGTCATTCGTAATTACAGAAAAAAATAAATATATAAAATAATATTTAAAATATATTTTTTTTAAATATAGCACTCACAAAGAACAATTTTTAGCTGACAAAAATATTTGTATAAAAAAATATATAATTTTCTTAATTCATACTAAAGTTTAGGGTCAGTAAGACTTTTTTTTAAGTAAATACTTTTATTCAGCAAGGATGCTTTAAATTGATCAAAAGTGACAGTAAAGACATAATGTTACAAAAGATTTTTATTTCAAATAAATGCTGTTCTTTTGAACTTTCTATTCATCAAATGATTCTGAAAAAAATGTAGCAAGATTTCTAGATCAGCATATTAGAAGGATTTCTGAAGGATCATCTGACACTGAAGACTTGATGCTAAAAATTCAGCTTTTACATCACAGAAATAAATTACATTTTAAAAATATATTAAGATAGAAAACAGCTATTTAAATTTCTAATAACATAACACTGTTTTACTGTAGGTTTTGATCAAATATGCTGCTTTGTCAACATAAGACTTTTTTCAAAAACATAAAATATATTACTGACCCCAAGCTGTTGATAGATATATCAAATGTGTGTGTGTGTGTGTGTGTGTGTGTGTGTGTGTGTGTGTGTGTGTGTCTGCTATTGCTGCACTATTCTGTTTAATTAGCTAATTTTCAGGTCTCATTTTAGGTGACAGCTGTACAATGCTGAGTGGTACACATGGCTGACAGAGGAAATATTGTCATGCTTTTTTCCAGCAACCACCTAAAATAAAGTGAGTCTATAATTAGACAGTGCCATTCTAGAGCCAGAGAGAATGGCACTCCTGAAGACAGTGTTCATTCTCTACCGTAGCTGAACAAATATAAAATTTAAAAATAAAAGTCTTACATAAGGTAAGATTGGAAAATGTCAGGAACATACACAAAACTTATAAAGCTAAAAGCAATATGTTTGGTTTGATGTGTAATCAATAGCATGACATGATCATCAAAGACACTTTCTGAAGAACTCATTGGATATGATATATTATTTTGTACTCCACATGGAGATGAATAAATCCATAAAAGAATTCAGTTGTGACAAGCTTGAATTGAACGAGGCTGGAGAACTTATCGTTGCATGCAAAAATGCTATCACATTCCACATACGAAACACCACAGTTCAAAATGTGTGTGTGAGAGAGATTTTTGGGGGTTTGCGCATGAATGTGGTGATAATCAGTCCCAGGCTGCTCAAGTTTGGTGATATGGTTTCATTAGCGGGTGAGTGCAGAGTCTTTGGCAGAGATTAGGATGGACTGAAACTCTAGCCTGGCCTCAGTGTCCATACAGAGGAGGGGAGCAGGGTCAGATGGATTATTACTGGGTGTTTCAGATGTTTATTATTCCTATTCTATCTCTAACAGCTGAAAATTGGAGAATTAAGCAGCAGTCTGGGGGATCAGTGCGGAGGGGTTAAATCCAGCATTTTGGCTCCACAGAAAAGACATTTCTCAGCTATTTATGCTCTGTGCTTCCACACAGTTGGAGTCAGAGTCAATGGAGGAAGATAGAAAGCAAGACAGACAGAAAGACACTTGCTGAATGGGATTTTTTGTTTACTCCTGCCTTTCATTGCTGCTCTTCTATCATATAACTCTTTAATATCTCAATTTCTAATCAGTATCTCAAAGAGAGCAATGGGATTAAAGAGAGGCTCCTGATTTGCATGTTTCTCCTCAGAAAAAGAACCATGAAATCTTACAAAAAGTTCCAGAAGTGAGCTCAACAAATTTGACAAGACACCAAAGCCTTTGATCAAAATTCAATTCAGTATGAACTCAAACAATCATCAACCGATTATCTAAGTTACCATCAACATTAAAACAAAGCTGTAAGTGAACTCTACTAAATCACTTAAAATATGCAAGACCAAGCAATGAATAATAACAAAACAATAGCAATGTATCATCAAGTTTTACATGACTGAAGTTTCTGCAATAGCAGGGGTGGAATTAATTTCGGTCTGAAGCAGCAGAAGCAACTGGGCTCCATTTTTACGCCTTCCTTTCCCACAGATGCCCAGTCACGTCCATGCAAGGCTGCTAATCTGGCTGGGAACATGTGACACAGCCCACAGAGAAACATGAACTTTCTGTGTAGCGCAGGCATGGTGTTTAGGGCAGCACAAGCAGGCCGTTGTGCATACAAAAGGTCACCTATGATGAATTTAGATTTTAATGCCATTCCAAACACAATATATACATGCTCAGACTAGTTTAGACTGGAGCAGCCTCGAAGAAGATTCCCTGCTACGGCAAAAAATAGAAAAAATAAATAAATAAAGGTGAGCTTACATAGTCGCATTGTTTTTAGAGCTGTGTTGAAACCAGCTTATAGAAATATTGCAAACTATACCTGAAAAGACTTCAGGGGAAGTGTGTGGTTTTAAATTTCTTTGATTAGAGTGTCAATGCTCTTCTGAGGCTGAAAGAGGAGTCAGATGAGAGTGCTTTAGAGCTCTAATTAAAGACAGAGGTGGGTTAATCTACTAGCTGCAGGGGTGAACTCTGGTTACTGTGGCTAACCACTCGCATTGTTGCCATTCATGCGTCGCTGAACAAGACCGCAATTGTGTGTGTATTAAATATAACTCATTTTGTGTTTATTCACATAATTACATGTCAGAGCTTTTTAACTTACCTTTAAATCATCAACCAATTTAAATGTCATACAGAAATGTTATTTGGATATTAGCCAGGTTATTATAGTTATATACTAAAAATAATTATTTTATTAATCATACTAAAAAATAAACTAAAATATAAAAAACGTAAACTTATTTTATTTCAACATTTCTCATTTCATTTACTTTACTACCTGAACTACAATAATTAAAACTAAAACTGAAAAACAAATTAATAAACACTATTAAAAAAAAAAAAAACATCAAAATTGCTAAAACTTTAAAATGGAAAATACAAAAATACCACTGGTCATTTGGCATAATAGAACTAAACTAAACTAAACTAAAATTAAATTAAATTAAAAAGTAAAATATTAATGGCCTAAAGACTTATTCCTATTGTAATGAAAACTGATTCTAAACAAAATTTTAATAGAAATAAAATAAAAAATAAATAAAATATCAAATAAAATATAAAAAACTAAATTATTTTATTTCAACATTTCTCATTTTGATTTACTTTATGTACTTTAACTACAATAATTAAAACTAAAACTGAAAGACAAATTAATAAAAACTATAGACATACTAAAAACAAACACATCAAAATTACTAAAACTTTAAAATTAAAATAAAATTGGAAAATACAAAAACACAAATTGTAATTAGGCAAAATAAATAAAATAAAATAAAATATTAATGGCCTTAAAGACTTATTACTAATGTTACGAAAATGATTATAAACAAAATATTAAATAAATAAATAAATGTAAAATAAAATAATGAAATAAAATATAAAATAAAATATTAATGTCCTAAAGATATATTCCTAATGTTATGAAAACTGATTCTAAACAAAACTTTAATTTGATTTTATGTGTATAGATAGATAGATAGATACAGATAATCTTATCTGAAACAGTCACAAACATCAAATCTTAACCGAAAATGAGATATAATCATTCCAATGTTTTTATGTTTTTTAACTTTCGGTCTGCGACTCTCTGTGTGTCACTTGAGCTCCTCTGTCTATTCAAACCTTGACTGGCCCGTTGTGTCGGGATAACGTTTCCACCAGCTCTTCCCTCAACAGTGCCTGATGTCAGGAACTCTAAATATAGCTGCAGCTCTGAGTTGGCACAGATGAGTCACGGACAGAGAGATGGACACATTCCAGCTCACCGATTCTCACTTGCATGATTCATGAAGTTCACAGTTGCCACTCATCCGATCAATGTCATTGCACTTGGCAAATCACAAAGTGGCTGTTTACCATTCGAGGTGCTTACTTTGTTTACATTGACTTTAAAAGGCATAAAGACAGCACTGTTGATTTCCTTTCTGCTTCTCTGTGATTGATAGTTTCGGAGCAGCGACTCGGTCGTCGTATTGATCAGAGATGATTCGGTTAGCAAAAAAAACAAAACAAACAAATTCATCTGTCAAGTGGTTTATCAGATGCACAGCGTTAAGCAACAGTGATCAATGGCTGGAGCATGTGTGGATGAAAACATTCGGCTATATGAAAATTTTGATTGACATGAGCACAAAATATCTAGCTGGGTGAAGGTTTGGTGCTCTAACAGAGAGCCTGAAGCTGCAATAAATTGAACAGGCTGAAACACTGGGGGGCCGATGGAGCCAGAATGGCGTCTGGAGGGAGAGACGGAGACAGTGTGATACAACCCACCCACACTGCATGGGAAACTGTGGTGGTGAGCCATATTGCTGGTGCCTGTTTGCCCAAGGCTGTCAGTAAAGCTGACATCAGCGTGTTCTTTATAGTCTATCAATAAATGTGTATATGTATCAGAGTAGTATGCCATAGACTGCATTTGAGTACACCATCTAAGCACAGAAACACTCTGGAAAGTCTCAGAATATTCCAGAAAAACAGACACAACGGAGCAGCAACAAAAGCTGCCTCTTGTCCAGCTATGTCAGTATCTCCAATGACAATGAAAGCCAAAAATAGGTGTCCTCATTCATGATTTTGTTTGCAATTTAAACAATGGCAAATCAACAAAGGCATATGAGTCTAGTACAATTTAAATGAGGATAAATGGGTTGCAGGTGTTTAGTACTTATGACTAATTATAAACAGCATTTTGGTAATAAATTATAGTTCTTATGCAAAGTTATTATGATTTTTTTTAATTATATATATATATATATATATAATTTTTTTATGCATTTTAAGAACCCCACAAACCATTAAAGCAAAAATAATGATTAAATAAATTTTTAAAAATGATTTAAAAAATAAATGATGGTTAACAATGATTAAAAAAGTTTTTTAGGGCAACACTATGCAATATGGTTTACATTAACTTTTATATTTACAGTATTTACTAATCTAGATTCATTTAAAAATATATACTTTTGCTCATTAATTCAATACATTAACTAATATATACAACTGGAGGATGTTAAAATGCTTTATATGTAGAAAATTACATTAACCAAGAATAATAAACGCTATAAAGTATTGAGTATTGTTATTTCACGTTACTTTTTGCTCACTGTAAAGTTAAATTCTATCAATTTTAACCTAAAGTCTGGATTACAAAAGGCAACGGTTCATGTTATACGTGAACTATTCAAATACAAATGGATTTCTGACCATGGGTGCAGAAAAAGGGATATGGAACGGTTTAGGAAAAAAAAACTGTCTGATGACTGAAGCAAACTGATCTGTTCAATAAAGGTGTTTTCTTCATATCAGCAAGCTTTTTTCTTTCACTTTATTCTCCTTTCAATTGCTGACTAGTGGAAAAAGATAAATGCACCCAATTCAGCCTCTAGCTCTCTATCCAGAGCTCACATTAACTTTGTAATAGCTTCTTTCCTTGGGAGGCAAGGTTCCAATTCAACATATCATGTTATATGAATGAGATTCCTATAAATGCCAATATTTATGCACATATATTTTCAGCCCACGTCAGGCTCATTGTTGCTCCTATTGAAGCTCAGATGGAAGCAGCTGCAACAGACATTTTCAACAGATGTGTCAAGGTCTGTAGACATAAATGCATGTAAACATATCCATAGATGTATACAGCGGCTCCATATTAACACACCTAAACATTAATGCCTCGGATTACTGGCGTCTCTGATTAGATCCTTCCATACAGACACACTGTATACAGGCCATTCAAACAAATGTGCTTTAAAATATGGGAACAAGCACATGAAAAATAATAAAAGAAAACTTTCTGTTGGTCAGCTGTTCCAAAAGACAACAAATTTCCTTATAATATAGAAACTGCATCTTAAACTTGCACAGGGTGCTGAAAGGAGCGCAAGAGGTGGGCAGAAATGGCCTGAGGCATTTGGGATCCCCATGTGGTCTTGGAAGGAGGGCCGAGTCTGAAGGACACTTTCTCTGTGTGCGAGGGTGCTAATTCAATCAGGCCGTCAGTCTCCTGGTGTCCGCCTTCCTCAGTAATCTGCCTGTAAACTGAGTTCCCGATCAGCTATCCATCAATAATTTATTTGATCCACAAATACAGTGAAAACACGGCGGCCTGGAAGGAGACGGGATCCATTTTGGCACAGCGCAGAATCTATTAGTGCTCCCAGAACTGTTCATCAGCTCCCTTAAGTGCCATCACTGGGTTACAGTCCAGTTCTTCAAAGCTACTGTCCTAAGCTCAGACAACTGGGAAAAGTATTTAGAAAAATGTTTCATAGCCATGTTCGCTGGAAGTAAAGCCATAGATTGATTGCTTAAAATCTTTAGTAAATGCCAAGAAGTACTAATATGTTTGTTCGATAATGATTTTCTAAGGTTTTAAATGGGATCCAGAAGTCCGAATCCACATGGATAATCTGAGTTTTAAAAACCTGACAATAAACAGAAAGTAATATAATGTAAAAATAAATATTTTAGAGTAAAATGAAATACAATTCTGAAATGAACGAAAAATAAAATAAGTAAAAAATTTGGGAGTAAAATCAAATATTACAAAACTTTGTATTCACATATAATGTATAATTCATTTTTCCTTTTAAAATAAAAAAAAATAAAAACAAAAAATAAGAGTAAGAGCAAAATGTAAAATCAGATACTAGAACTTTCTGAATTTATCTGAAATAAAATAAATATATGATAAGAGTAAATAAGAGTAAGTGCAAAATTTAAGAGTAAAATCAAATACAACCAAAATTTTTAAATTCATTTTCAACAAAATAAAGAGTAAAAACATAATTTAGCAGTGAAATCAAATATTTAAAAAAAAATCTTAATTTAAAATAAAATAAAATAAATACACAAAAATAAATAAAATAAGAGCAACATTTAATAGTAAAACCAAATACTACAACATTTAAAATAATAAAATAAAATAAAAATAAAGTGAAAAATCTGTGAATAAAATCAAATATTACAAAACTCTGTATTCACATATAATGTATAATTCATTTATCATTTTAAAATAAAAAATATTTTCATTTTTATAACAAAATTTAAGTAAAATTAAATAAACCAACATTCTGAATTTATATAAAATAAAATAAATAATAGAAATACATAAAATAAGAGTAAGAGCAAAAGAGTACTACAAAATTTTAAAATAAAAAGTAAAATCATAATTTAGTAGTAAAATTAAATACTTAAAAAAATTCTGAATTCAATTAAAATAAAATAAAAACAAAAATAAATAAGAGCAAAATTTAAGTGTTAATACTACAACATTTAAAAAATATATTTTAAAATAAAATAAAACAATAAAATAAAATATATAAAACAAAATAAAGAGGTCTCAGTTTTTCACTCCATTCTATATATTTCTACTGACTCTGTGCATTAAATTTAAGCAAATATTAAGCCAAGGTCATCTTCACCAGTACATCAATGCAAGAAACCTACTGAGTCCTTGTGAGTCCAGCATTAAGAGACAGGCTGATACATTGTCAGATTATCTCCGGTCAATATTGCGATCCCTCAAGCAAATGCATTCCTCACAATGGCACGTTAGCTCATATAAAAAGACCAATCTTTCACCATACAACACTGACATACATCTCCCACTCAATTTTTTCAGCAACTTAGGCACCAATTACTGTTTTCTTGCACATGATAATGCTGTTTCAAGGTTAAACTGCACAACTGTCTGAATGATTTTCAATTATGCACAGCAAACCCTCCTCTCCCATTCTAGACACATAGAATTTTGTATCATCTGTCACTATTTTATGCTTAACAGTGCGTGCAAACACTGCAACACTGATTGATAGCTGGACTCAGATGTGCAATATGTATTTACAATTGCATCTGCATGAGGAACATGATTAGATCCTGCAGCAGTTCACCTGTAGCACTGTTCTACATAAGGGCTTGTTATGATCTATAGCCATTTGCTTCGTCCCTTTATCCTTCAGCCACATGAATTAATAGTTCATTTAAGCCTCCATTACATGAGCGACTCTATGACTCATATGTGCTACACTGCAAACATTATTAGCTATTACAGGAACATTAATTAAACTGTGAAAGTGACTTTAGGTAAGGTATAGAGAATGAAATGAGGTAAAGGACAGACTACAGAGCAATCAGAGGATGGGAGAAGGTTCTTTCTGTAAACATATGTTCAGCTATACTGAATATGATAGTAAAGTCCATTGATTTCTGTGTCAGTGTTGAGGTGCAAATTCATTAGCACTGGATTCTGCACAACAAGGTGATTCCTGGCATCGGCCTTGCCTCAAATAATATAACAGTAATTGCTTTTTAAGTGAATGTAAGTTTATACAACTCAAGAGATACAGGGAAAATACTATGTTTACATGTGTTGAAGCTCAAACTGACAGACCGTGTTTGAGTGCAGCTTGTGGCATTTCCTGATTCCGTTAACCCTTATTCTCAAAGTAATTCTGTTTCCTCTTCCTTTCTGTCCTAAGGGTAAAAGAGGCAAAAAATTAAGAAATATTTGAATGAAAAAAATAATCTAATATCTCATGCAATAAAAAAGTTATTGGTGAAAATTTTGACTTGTTTATTTACTCTCATGATATTCCAAATAATTGAAAAAAAATTCTGAAAATATTCTGAAAAAAAAAAAAATTCAACATTGATAATAAGAAATGTTTCTTGAGCACCAAATCAGCATATTAGAATGATTTCTGAAGGATCATGTGACACTGAAGCTTTGTCATCGCACAAATGAATGACATATTGAAATATATCAAAACGGAAAACAGGTATTTAAAATTGTAATAACATTTATTCATGTTTTTGATTAAATAAACACAGACTTTCAAAAACATTTAAACATCTTACCAATGCCAAATTTTGGAATGGTACTGAAAAAATGAAAAAAAAAAAAAAGGAAATTGGTCTGTAAAATTAAAATTCTTACAATTGGAATGAAGTTCTACTATCGCATTGAGGAACTATAATTAAACCTTTTTAGTGTTTTTTGACAGCCAAAGTCGTTATGAACTGTTGTTACATAGCAGGAGCTACTTAAAAAATGTTCAAAAAATGTCTCAAAAGTAGCATACAGGTTTGGAACAACATGAGGGTTAGTAAATGATGACAGCATTTTAATTTTAATCCAAACAGCCCCTTTAGTTTACATTAAAGATGTCAGATATTTCACAACACAGATATACATAAAAAAGGCAAGAGTGAGAGAGAGAGAAAATTAGATGTAGCTCAGCTCTAGACAGCTCTATATCATCCCTCACACCCCAGACAGGCAGCGGTGCTGCAGCAGGATAATTCAATCTCTAAACTGCTCATTCTTTAGCCGCTGTCAGGGTCGTGTCTGCCCTGACATTGTAAGGCTGCTGTAATTGCATTTGCGCTGGAAGCCAGAGCCGCAGCATCTTCAGGCTCTATATCAGTCAGAGGAATGTGCCTCTCTCTGGTCAGACTGGTCCAGGGGAACCAGAAACGAGCTGATCAGACAAACAGATGGCTGTGCGGCCACCCCCATGGCACAATGAGCGCTAGACATTTGCTTTAGAGCAAACATTGTTCGTGGGAACAAAGATGTCATTAGTCTATTTCAAAAACATCTATAGGCCCATACATACATATCACATTTGTATGTATATTTTTGTATGTATATGCTCACCATGTTTTTTTTTTATCAATAATACAGTAAAAACATAATGTTGTGGAATATTATCACAATTTAAAATAACTCTTTTCTATTATAATATATTTTAAAACGTAATTTATTCCTGTGATGGAAAAGCTGAATTTTTAACAGCCATTAATCCAATCTTCAGCCCTTCAGAAATCATTTTAATATGCTGCTTTTTCAATTATTAAACAAAAACAGATTATACATTTATGAAACATTTTTTCAGGATATTTTTTGAGGATTATAAAGTTCAAAAGAATTTTTTTTTTTTTTTTTTGCATTTATTTGCAATAGTTTTTTGTAACAGTCTTTACTGCCACTTTTGAACAATTTATTGCATCCTTGCTGAATAAAAGAATTAAATTCTTCCTTCAAATTCTTACTGACCCCAATGGTTTTAATGGTGGTGCATGCATATAATTTATAAAAGCTTCTAATAATGGTACTTAACACATTTTCAAACAGAGACATCCTCAGATTTGAAGGATGGCCTTGAACTCTCAGTGACTTGAACACTGAGTTTTGCATAATATCAAGAGAATATTATACTCATAATGTACTAAATCCATTGTGCCTGACCTACAATCTGAAGTGCCTTGAGGCTCTATTTTTGGATCTGGCAGCACAGGTTCTGACAAGCTTTGGGCCGGCGGTGAGGGGCACTTGCAATTTTCACTGTCACGAATTGTGTAATAGATCCATCTTCTTTAACACAATGACATCTGTGGGAGATTTTCTCCACATAGTCCTGATCTACTTTTACACTAAAGGCTTTGACAAACTAGATTTTGGCACCCATGTCAAGCAAAATCCCTTTCGTATATAGCACGCTATTCTTATAGAGCCTATAGCCTGATATAACATACAAAGAACTGAAAATAATCCTATTGCACTTTGGATTAATGTAAGCGTTTCAGATCCATTATATACAAACAGCAAGCTATTCCTTAACTATAACTTCACACTGTTACTAATGTAGCTCAGATACTGGCTCTGACTGATCGTAAACGCACCAAAACCCTTTGCTTACACTCTTGCGTTCATGTGTGCTGCTCTTGTACTTGTTCATTGTGCGTTATTGATCAAGCCACTGTAAAACTTGTGACTAAAGCTTAGCCTGTGCCTCCTGAATAAATCACACTATTGACCATGCACTTATCAATAAGGGTAATGACAAACATCTGTCCCCATTTTTAATGAAATCGACAAGACTTTACTGGCACTCCACCGGCAGCGGCCATTCCCAGATTGACAATCTTTTAGAGCAAAGCAGTGAACGTAAATGGAGCAAGCGCCTGCAACCGATGCTGTAAATCGAGAGGTATATTTACTTCAATTGTACAAGACTTGAGCTTCTGTGCAAGCAGCGACTGAAAAGAATGTTTCCTTTTAAGATCATCAACAATCCAACGATCTGTGAGAAACAAGTCAAATAAATATAAAATGGTAAAATGAGGACGCTTCTCGCTGACAGTTTCCTGTCCAGACAGGAGGCTCATGTTCCATTGCCTGTCTGTAACAATACCAGCCAGCTGACGATACGCTTCACCGGAGATGAGATCCAAGCATTGAGAGGAACTATAATACCAGTGAGATCAATAGACGGGCCGCTTTTCTGCATATGGTTCTAATGAAGAGCTTGTTGCAGTACGTCAGAGCAGTGGCCCGTGAGAAGCATTTGCATGCATCTCTGTAAGACAAGAAACACCACATGCCTGTCTGCGATGATGGTCGATACTTCTCCATGTATGAGTCTGAATCTTACACTATTTGACTCTAATATCAGCAGAGGAATATGCATATGGAAGGAGAACAATGAGAAGAGAGTCAATACCTCTTCCTATAATAAGCATTGATCACTAAGCACATATGAAGTCCCTTTATCACGGACAATTGGCTGAAAAGGTTTTCTCAGATAAAATAATGCAATATAAACACAGCTAGAGGCAGTAGGAAAATGCCGACATTACACATTACTTTAATAACTCTCTCCGTAGAGCCTGCATATCAGAACAATGGACATATCAGATTGCATTGTGGGTCAGAGAGGCTGAAGCACAAAAGTGCAATCACCAACACCGCACAAAATGATATAGACTCTGAATAAAAGGTCTTTTTTCATAAGAAAAAGCCAGTGTGAGATACGCAGTCTCTATAATCCAGCTGGATTTATAGACCTATATCTCACTCCAGTGATTTCATAACCTCACCTGATTTGGTTCAACCATTCACAAGGTAAGATTTTTCAAGCTAGGATTTTAAGATGCAAAACCTTTTAGTTTTCATAGATTTGTAAAGTTGACAGTTTGACAGATTTAAGATGCTCCTTGTTCCATCTTTATATAGAATAAGACTCGAATACAAGTCTAAAGTGAAATTCTGCCATAAAGCTCACCCAAGCATCTTCAGGGTTTCATTGTCACTCTCAACTGGGTTCTCAATTCATTTAGCGGATGAAGCCCCACACACAATGAAAAACTCATAAAACACAGCTCCCCCTCAAATATATCCATGCAGGAGAAACCAGAAGGCTTTAAAAGTACAATTTCATTACAGCAAGCTTTAGTATCTTATGAGCCTCCACTGGAATCAGTTTGTTTTTGTCTCAAACAAGGAGCACAATTATAAACCTGTATAGTGACCAGAACCACTCATGCACAACCATCGGCACATTTGAGCCTGCACTGCCTCCAACCAAATATTTCAGATAACTGCATGACTCAGGAATGTATATGGTCCAGATACGTGTGCAGTGAAGTTTGCCAAACCTAACCCATCACAGAGAGCACTGCACAGCATCTTATCACAGCACGAATGCTGCAGAGTCCAAACGTGAAAGCCCTCAAACCAATTCCCTCACAAAAGGCTTTGCAACAAACACTCCAAGGTCAAAGAACGGCCACAAAGACGGCTTACTGTCAATGATGCATCATACTGGTGAGCTACACAAGTACGGCTGCATAATGGTCTGAACACAGATAATTCAATAACATGACTGAATGGAAAAATATTTTCAAAAATCAACAAAGGCCTGCACTCTAAAATATGCAATTTAAGGAAAGTTTATTCAATCTTACCCAGGAGATAAAATAAGTCAACCGACGTTTTAGCTTACAGCCTTTTTAGAAATTTTATTCTGTATTATCAGGTGTTTATAATTAAATTATGAAGGACATTTTTTACTGTGTAGACTGTCATTATTTTTAGAAAACAGACATTCTGGCATTGGCTTCTATATCAGCAGGGAGAGTACATTAAATGCACTTTTTTGAACAGAAAAACATGAAATACACTGAATAAAGAAGTTAGTTATGCAATCTGTAAATGTGGTTGTTTCACCAGGATAAAACACTGTCTTAGGATCAGGTGTGGACTCACAAAACTCTTATAAACTTTATTTTTTCATTTACAGGGCAAAGCAGATGAATAGTCCTCCTCACTCCCTGGCAATCCTGTTACCACAGGGATTTGTTCTGACAGCCCTGTAAAAGATTAGTCCTCCAGGAGCGTGAATGGACTTGATTAGCTAGACAGCATTTTAATGGGATTGTCAGAGAGGCAACAATAAATCAGCTTTTGTGATTAAATGGGCGCTCCAGTAAAAGTTGTATGTCCACAGATCAATAATTATTGAATGTTGCTCTCGCTCACACTATGGAGGCGGTGAAACTAACCCAAAATTTTGGCAAGATAATGATCGTGACAGACGACAACACGCGCATTCCAATCACGCTATTGTAGATGCATATATGCATGAGTGCGTCTGTGGGTGTTGAAGAAAAAGGCACTATGTACCATGAAGATTTAAAAAAAAAAAAAAAAAAATGATGGATGATGATACGAAGGAAAAAAAGAGCGCTTACTCATGAGTATAGATAAGAAGAAAAGCAAGTACTGTAGATATGAGTACAAGAATAAAAAATCCTGTCATAGAAAAGAGGCCATTTAAAGAAACTAACCCCTTAACATCTTCAAAGTAATTGTTCCGTCAGTCCCACTGCATACCTGAAAAGAGTAAAATCCTTGCAGTTTACCACTGTTTCTCAAGGACATTTTGTCCTCATATGGAGAGCAGCTCAGATGAGTTTATTATGAGGTTATACTGGCTTCTGTACCTTATGCAGTATTATTTTGGTCCAGCACAACAACCGGAAAAAAAAAACAGAATACAAATCTTCATCAAAATGAAAGGATATAAGAGTGAGTGAACTGATGACACATCATTCCCTTTAAGCTAACTTGTCAAATTGATCTCCATGTTATCTCTTTGCTATCTAGAAGAAACAACTGTGATATTAAAGATCTCTCATTTCTGAATTTTCTTTCTGATGGGCCAGTATCCAGCAATGGTGTCCAAACCGCCGTGTGGAGGTCATCGTATGGAGAGTGTCTCTCTGTCTCTGGTCTGTTGGTTGTAATTAGGTGTTTAAAGGACAGACTGAACTCCAGACTGCATCAGTCTACTTCTGCATTCCTTCAGCTTTGATAGCACGCTTTCCCCACGTCTGCCCCTCATCATCCTATCACACGCCCCTCCCTCCGCCTGTCCTCCCTTCGGCACGCAGGAATCCTTCGGCTCTGGACAGTGTTTCATTTCCCCCAAGTCTCGTCCATGATAGCTTAATGGCCCCGCACTGAAGAAAACATGCAGGGAGAGAATGACAGGGGAGTGAGTCAACATAGAAGTCATTTTCTATATTATTGTTCCCATTTAAAAGGGATCTGGTCTGTTTGGAGAACTGTCAGATGAAATTGCTAATACAACAGAGAATTTGGAGGCTTGTAGGAAGAAAGGCCTGTGACTGTAATTGTCATAGTGAAAGCCTATGAGATGATGCTGTTCACACAAGGCCACATGAGAATGGGGTTTGTCAAAAGATGGAAAGAAAAAAACACTTCAATTTCAATTTGTATTTATTATTATACAGAGCTGTGTGATGCACACACAGGACTAACAATGAACACAGGAAACCAATCAACACAGCCTCAGCGAGGTAAACACCACAATGGAAAATTTGGTCACTTTTGTTCTCTCCATGCCTGCTGTTTGTCAAAACACAAGGCCTTTCATTATAACACTCTGTTGTGCTTTGTTTTTTCTTTATGTTTTTAGTTTTTGCTTTGTTTTTGTTTTATTTCGTTTACTGTTTTGTTTTTTGTTTATTGTTTGTTTTGTTTTTTAGTTCTTTGCTTTATGTTTGGTTTGTTTTGCAAACCTTGTATTTTCTGGTTCTTTTATACCTTTTAAAAGGAAAAAATGGGCAACTAAAAAACATAAACTGAAGCCAAATTATTATTTTTTTTTTTTTGACAAACACCAAGGTCATGTGATAATTTAATTTCTGTCTGAATTAACATCTCTGTGTTTACAATAATTTCAAGACTTTTATTGCTGAAATGCTGGAAACCATTTACAAGAATAATATTAGCACATGTTACAGTTTTACTAATATTACTGTTAAGAAGAAAAGGAGAACAAAAATTACATAAACTTCTTAAATGTTCCATTATTATGGCAGCAAATAACGATTAATTATGTTACTAGTTGACAAAGTAGCCAGGTCAAATGTTTAACTAAGGTAAATAAGGTTTACATTAACTTACTGCAGCTAATTTTAAATTTAATGTTTTAAAAGACATCTATCATGGAGAGGAAATCATAGATTAAAATGAACACATAAAAACACATTATTTGGAACAATAAAATAAAACTCATATAATCTTCACAGTCAACTAGACTGGGACAGCTCCCGTAACCTTTTAAGGTTTCTCAGCTTGACTCTTCATCTGATGACCAGTGGTCAGAATAGACTGCTGCGTATATGAGATTTGCTAACATAACTCTGAATACAGAGCTTGGATAGACTGACCCTGAACAGTGTCCACACAATTGTGCCTGTGGAACGAGCTGGAGGAGGAGGGGCTAGAGGGTAATCATAGGTGTTGTGGGTATTTTTTATTATGAAGCAGATGTTGTAAAGGGTAATTGCTTTTTGCTAGCACAGCTGGGGCAGCTTCAACTGTTAACCACATTTCAATGCATCTACTATCAAGGTTATCCATTTACTGCAATTCCTCCTATTGGGCCAACTATATAGCACTCTCTTCACATTCAGCATTTACACACAGTGGTCTACACATTAAAAGCTTACTGTGTCAAGCAGTGCTGTGATATCATGCAGAAAACCAGAAACAGCGACTTGCTAAATTCACAGGCTGTGTTTGAATATTGAGGAAAGTCACCTGCTGATCTACTATTTCATTGGCTCCCATTCCAGTGCTCCAGTTCCTATTTAAACCCATACGCTGTACTGGATACGGACACCCAAGCCTGGACCGACTGCTCGTGTTGTCTTACTTTCTCTGGTTTCGGTTTCAGTTTCAGCTACAGTCAGCTTCATTCTCTGTCTAAACTGGAGCAACACAATGCACTGGGCCACTGTGTCTGGAATGAGGTCATGTGCTTGTCTAAATGTAGAGCGGTACACTGATATTTACTGTTATGTAAGTGGGGTTCTGTAGTCAATCAATCAATGTGGATGTTTCTTATCTGACATCCATCAGCTGTAACACTGAATGAACAAACTATAATTGATACATAATTAATCCAAATAAGCTGTGCAAAGATAATGATACTGATATGCACCATTATGTAAAACTAAACTGCATGCCCATGCAAAACTCACTGCGGTGATGCTACTGTAGGTGTTCTTAGTGATTGCTAGGCAGGTTACTAACTGGCCCAAATCAAAAGAGTCCTTTCCCAAGTACAATATATGCAATATTCCGGTTCCCAGATATGGATAAGGCCCCTCCTGTAAAACAATTTTTAAACATTTTATCATCCAGTAGGTCTAAATATCAAGTACAATCACTTTTAAAAAAAATATTAACACACCTCTCCACGAAAAAAAAATAAAAACAAAAAAAGATGTTAATTAAACAAAAAAGATATAAAGCTTTAAATGGCAAAATATATTACAAAAAGAAATTAAAATGACAAGATAAAAAATAATAATAATCGGGTAAATATATGAAATATTTTTTATATTTTAAAATATATTTATTTTTGCCATATGGGATAAAATAAACATTTTTAAAAAAATTTGAAAATCATCTAACCCTAAGTAATAACAATGGTGGCACTAATAACAGTTATAAACAAACATGTTTTTGATCGTCTGTGAACATTTTTACACTTCGTTAGAGTTACAAGAACGTGAACGTCTGTTAAAAGCATTTCAGCCAACATTTCAGTCTGTTCTTTGCTTCACTTTCACAGCTAATGGAGGCCACAGCCGTGTTAGGACATGCAGCAGACGAGTTGTCTGACAGTGAACACTGGCCTAAAGCGAGGTATGAACCAGTCACACAAGTCTAGAATGTGAAATCTTTCTGTTTTTCCCTGTATCTCGTTGTCTTTGTTTTTCTCTCTCCCCCTCTTTCTTCCTCTCTAACAACCCCTCTCTGCTACAAAGCCAACAATTCTCCACTCCTTCCCTCCATCCCAGAGAGAGATAAGACAGAGTGAAGTCTTGCTGACAGGCTCTGTTAAATATTTATCCTGGTGTGAAGAGAGAAGTGAGCAGAATGTCTTCTACATGTGCTTCAGTGGGTCTGCCTGTGTTCACTCAGGTCCTCTGTTTCTTTATCTTCAGTTTCAACACAATTCTATCCTTGTGCTTGTACATCACTCATAAAAGAGAAAGATTTATGAGGAAACACCAGTAACAAAAAAAGTTATATCTACAATGAGAAAAAATATGGTGTAGGACTTCTATTTATCCATCTATACAGTGTATACACACCCAATACGTATACATTTTCACATATTAATGTCGCAACACTAAGCTACAACCCTAATCACATGACTCACAAAGCTCTTGCATGACTGACCACTATATAACACCACTAACACATCCTCCTTCACATCAGAAGTACAAGAGTTTGTCAGAATCACTTCATTTCTCTTCCTCACTTGCTTTGTATTTCCCTCTGAAACATGAACAACATGCATTCTGATTTGAACAAACACACACAGATGGGCCACTGTTGTTACAGTGTGTATGTTAGCCCTGGGCCACATGAACCAGTAACACTGTACACAGATGCCACCTTTCCTGTGATCCACATCCCATTAAAGGAAGTCAGGCTGGTGCCCCAATCAACAGATCACCTTTTCAAAAGTGTCTTTGTTCCCTGAGCCACAACAGCTGGGAACAATTAACTGCCAGTACACAGCAGTAAGGGTTGCCAGTCAGTGTATTATAGTGCCTGGCCAAGCATGGGAGCCTCAACTTCCAAGCTGAAGCAGTAAATGAGTCCACCGCAGTTTACTTTTTTTCTCAAAAAAGAATTAATTCATTAGCTGACTCACCTGTGTGGCTTGTCTTGCAATATGTTTGGCTTTAGACAACATTTACTGTATGTAAGAAACAAAGTTTCGGAGACTTTTCCAAAGTCCTTGAATTCAAAACCCAAAAGCCTTTATTGAAGTTTTCCCCTTGAAAAGCCTTATGGCTGACAGCAATAAAGCATTGCAGTCTGACTTCAATCAATGGTGGACTGTCTTGAACCCCTTAAGTCCTTAAGAAAGGGAGGCAGGCTAAGAAATCAATTTGCAATTTACATGAGCGGCAGTGTGTTGAAAACAGGCTAAAGCTTAGAAGTGCCGGCGGTAATTAGAGGCCTCTCACTACAAACACTACTGGATTGGCCAGTCAATGGTGTTCGGGATAGTTCTGGCTATCTGCAAGACTGTCGCTCGTATGCATGCGGTGGTCAATAAGCTGAAAGGTATCAACCAAGGAGAAATGACTACAGTTGAGTGTGTGAAAGCTTGTCTATAAAGAGACTTCCCATGGAGAGAAATACAGAAAGAGACAGAAAGACAGTGAATGAGTGTGAGAGATAAAAAAGAAATGATACTTTGGGTATAAAAATGCAAAAGTAGGAAAATCTGATTCAAAAAGCTGAAAATTCTAAATGTGATTTCAAAATTCAAAAGCAAAATTAACATTGTAAAATTTCAAAAATCTGAATTCAAATGTTAAACTTTCAACCTGATCTCATGATGAAAACGTACCTGTAGGAACTTTTTCGCAAGACGTGGAATGTTCACCGGGTTAGCGCTAAAAGTGTGTTTGTTTGTTTTTTTCCCCAGAACAGATGAACATACATATGGTACATTTTATGTGACGTTGGTTTTGTTCGTGTCGCAGTTCTGACTTCAAATGTCCGTTGAGTGGCGCTATAACTCTAATGCTCTGTGACGTTTTAAAATAACGTACCATCTGCACTACACCTAAACCTACCTGTTAGTATGAACAAAAGCAAATGTGACGTAAAAACGCAACCGTAAGCATGCCGTTTTAGCTTGTTTTTCGATCTCTCTTCTTTCATCATGATTCAAGTTTTGATGGGATTCTTACCCAAGGATATTGTATCCTAAGTCCAGTTCCATACCGGCTGAGCTAATCTTGTTACGCGAAGCTTGAAAGCAAAACATATGGAGCCGTAATCATAACTGTGTACAAAAATGATTACAAGTGCTCAATGTTTTACTGCCTCTAGTGTTAATTTCTGTTGGAAACTGCAGTGATATGTACTTATAGGTACTTATTGGTATTTCGCGTCTTGAAAAAGTACCCACAGGTACATTTTCGTCATGAGATCAGGTAGCAAAATGTCATTGGAAAGCAAAACCAAACTTTTAAATGTAAAAAAAGGAAAAATGTAAGAAAAGCAACGTGCAAAAAATGCAAAATGTAGAATCAATATCCCGAAAATATTCAAAATTCTAAATGTCATTTGAAAATACAAAAAAATAGAAACATTCCAATTTATTTTTTAAAAATGAAATTTGAAAATTTGAAATGCAGAATCAATTCTCTGTTTTTTAAATATTTGAAATATTTAAGCATTTCAAAGTATTTAAAATGTGTATATTTACTGCATTTGAATATTTTAAATATTTAAATATTAAATACATTTATTCTAGTAATTTAACAACAGTAGTTTAACAACAAATTATAATAATGTGAAAAAAATAACCTTTTTACCATGTTAACAACATATATGCACGTACTGAGCTGAAGGGAGCTTCTCTGATTTTGCTTTCTTTTTCAGAACAGAAAGAAAGCCTGGCAGAAAATGAGCAGATTTAAAGAGTTAAACGCTGGAAAAAAAGCAGCGAGGGGACAAAAGGACCATTGTGAGATGCAGAAGTCTCCCCGGAAAGGAGAGAGAGGAAAGAAAGGCACCACTCGCCGGTCCCCTCTCTCCATTGTGAGTGGACGGAGTGCAGCCACGCATGACAGATGTCCTGCCCATTGTCCCCCATCAACCTCCTCTCTGCCTCCTGGCCCTACTGGAATTCCAAGAGACGCGTTCTGCGTGCGTGAGAGTGTGCGCCTATGCATGAGCGTGTGAGTCAGAGCGTGTTGCCTTGAGTCCGTGTGGAGCCGTGTGTGAGTGTAAGGGGGGGTTTGGGACTGTGTGAATAGGGGCTCCAAAGTCTGAAGTGCCAAAGTTAGCTAAACTACTCAATACAGCTCCCACGGTCCTGTCACTCAACACACAAACACACATGAGAACGTGTAGCGGCGCACTTTCACAGACTTAACCCGTGCATGCAAATCAAAAGGCTTCATCACAGGCTCAGATGAAGACCTCTACATACTGCCAAAAGCTATTACACACTTCACTACAACAACTGTCACCTGAATACGCAGTAATATTTAAACAGCAAGCGGCGGCGGTGTAAAGTGATATGTGGATGGGAAGCTCTGTGAAGTGCGGTGATGCACTACATTCTCTGTTAAGAGACCCACCGTGTGGTAACTCTCCAAAAGCATCCCGTCAGCTGTCAGTCAGCAGGCAACAGCACCGCTGGGCACAATAGAGATGCGGAGTTAATGAGCGAAGGGGAAGAAAACAGATATTCTCGCATCTTAAAGAACACTCTACAACGGGCACTTTCCCTCCATTTTCACTCACTTTATTTTAACAAACATTTAAAGGAATAGTTCACCCAAAAATGAAAATTGTGTCATCATTTACTCACTATTATGTCATTCCAAACCTGTACGAGTTTCTTTCTTGTGTTCAACACGAAAGAAGATATTTTGAAGAATTTTAAAGAACCAAACAGTTGACTTCCACAGTAGGGAAAGAAATACTATGGAAGTCAATGGGGACCATCAACTCTTTGATTACCAGCATTCTTCAAAATATCTTCTTTTCTGTTCAGCATAACAAAGAAATCCATAGAGGTTTTAACAATAATACAATGCACTAGGAGCATCACACAGCAGCAAAAAAAAAAAAACAATGATTCTGAGTTTTTAATATAATACCCTTCAAAAGGTTGGGGTCAGAATGTTTTTTTAAATTAATACTTTTATTCAGCAAGGAAGCATTAAATTAATCAAAAGTGACAGTGAAGACATTTCATGTTACAAAACATTTCTATTTCACATAAATGCTGTTCTTTTAAACTTTCAATTCATCAAAAAATCCACAAAAATATTAAGCAGCAGAATTGTTCTCAACACTGATAATAGTAAGAAATGTTTAGTGCTAAATCAGCACATTAGAATGATTTTTGAAGGATCATGACTGCTGAAAATTCAGCTTTGCCATCACAGGAATAAGTTATGTTTTAAAATACATTATAATAGAAAGCAGTTATTTTAAATTGTAATAATATTTCACACTATTACTGTTTTACTGTATTTTTTCAGATATGCAGCCTTGGTGAGCATAAAATTCATTTAAAGCTAATTTCTTATTCGTGAGATGATTTCCTGAAAATTGTAAACACTGTAGATTTGCAGTGCCAATTACTTCAGCTTTCAAACAAGGACATTATGGAATCATTCAAATACAATGCTAACAAGAATTAAACATTCAGCAGTGACTCTGGAAATAGTCTGACTGCCCACTTGAGCATTTAAGCTCTTGCCACTGCCATTTGTGGAGTGTGATACAGAGTATCATGTGTTCTATTCCAGCACTGGATCTGTTCTCCGCACTGCTGCGGACCTCGAAGGAGACAAAGACTAATGGACGGAACAAAGACAGGTCACACATGCACACACACCCTCTAAGACCAGCCACGTGCTTTCTCGGAAGACCTCTACTACATGACTTATGATGGAGGTATATTAATACTAAAACTAGGATATCAGGATATTATAAAAACAAGACATTTGGCCATCTCTTATAGTCTCTCTTTTTCACTTGACTTCAAGTGAGGAGAATGTACAACACATGATAGATTATTGGAAAACTTCACCTCTATAGATTTCAGATCAATAGATCAATGAGTGGGGGGCCACTGCTAGCCCACATGCATCTCTAATATTTGTTAAGGACCCTAGCGATTTGTTGGCTCTTGTAATGTTCTAATAAACATACTGTAGGGTTTGTTTTTAGTGAGATGAATACACTAAATAACAAGTGTGGTATGGTAAAGAAATTTTAAAAACAAAATTCTGTAATATGAAAATATGAAGTTCATCTACATAACTATTAAAAAACTTTTTTTATATATATATATATATATATATATATATATATATATATCTGCATTTATTTATGATGAAATATTTTTACAGTTTAAAATAACAATTTTCTATTTAAATATATATTTTAAATTTATCCCTGTGATGGCAAAGCTGATTTTTCAGCATCATTACTCCAGTTTTCAGTGGCACATGATCCCTCAGAAAGCATTCACATATGTTGATGCTCAAGAAACATTTATTATTTATTATTATCAATGCTGAAAACAGTGCTGCTTAGAAAGTTTAAAAGAACAGTGTTTAATTGAAATAGAAACCTTTTGTAGCATTATAAATGCCTGTATTGTAACTTTTGATCAATTCAGAGCATCCTTGCTGAATAAAAGTATTAATTAACTATGACCCCAAACTTTACAACTATAGTATATGCATGCATATTCATAAGTTGCCCACAAATCCAAACTGACGCATGCAAATTTGGTAAAGTAAAACCATCGCGGATTGCTGTCCCCATGTGCCCTGGCATGCGTTCGTGCCTGTGCGTATGTGTTCATGCATGTGTGTTTAAATGAATGCATGTAAACGTTTAGCCCTGTGCACAGCGCACTATGCCTCCCAGCACGGGCTTAGGTGACCCCAGTCAAAATCAATCAGCCCAGCACAATGGGACGAGGAGCACTGGGGAAAAGCTCGTGTCAGTGACGCGTTTAATTCTCCAGTCCGATTGTCATTGTTCCAGCAGATCGGCCTTTTCTTTACGGGCCTGTAAGCTGGGTACTTCTGCCCCTTTATCGCCATGCTGCAATTATGAGTGCTCTTCAATGCATGAGACACTGAGATGAGTGGATTAACTACACAGGGGAAATAAATCTAATCTGCCATCCACGGCCTTGAAAATCAAATCATTATGGGGTACATGTGTGGCAGGCAGCCACTTTGATGGTGGTGGTAACTGGTATCACTTTTACTCAGAATGTCAACAAAGACCTATTTTTCCAGTAAGAAGGTTATAACTGAAGTTTCTGTTCAACTTGTTCAACTAACTTCAGAAATTAAAACTTACAGGAGTATTCTCTCTCGTACTGAATATACAACATTATATACTTAAACCATATACTTAAATATACACCTCACAGCTACAATGCTAACATGCTAGTAGGAGGGCTATGGTATACTGTAAGTGTGAAGGCCAGTTATTCTGTTCCCTAGATAAGCTTTATCAGTGGTCCACAATGTTCTACAGCAATCACCACACCTTTCCTCTCACTCCTATGGCATTAACCACAACAGGTTTTCCTGAACTGTCTGCCACAAACTGTAGAGCTAATATGGTCTGTTTTGATTAGTTGCTGTATGAGTTTTATAGCAGTTTCTTGTAGCTGAAGCTATAGAAGATTGTTACCACTTCTCTAATAATCATTTACTGCACAGAGGAAACTCTGAAATACATAAAATGCTACTAAATACTAAAATGGCAGTACACTTAAAGCATGTTTACATGCACAATTACATGTACAAGCTACAGCAGGTTTTTGCGTAGTCAGACTAGTGTCTGTCGAAGTATAACTGAAATTAATTGAATATTTGGAAGATTAAATATACAAGTAAAATGCCAATATATACTAGACAAAACTGTATAAAATCAAACTTTATACATGTTAAACAGCAGTTTTCATTCAACTATTTTGAATTTACAGAAACAAGGAGTGTAACTATATTTATAGTTATTTTAGTAATTAAAATCATTAAAAGCCATAATTCAAGAAGTTTTAATAACTGAATGTTCTTCAACATTTAGACTTTTTATAACCAGTATATTTAAATGACTTTTCTATTCGTAATTATTAAAGGTTTTTTTATTAATCACAAATAGCAATTTCTCAGCAATTTCTACAAAATAAAATATCTTTTATTTTGAAATATTAATATTATAAATAATAATAATATAACTAATATTGTATTATAAATATATTAATATTATATTATATATATTAATATAACTAATTAATATAAATTATTAAAATTGTATTAATTTCCATGACTTTTCCAGATTTAGAAATCCCTTTTAAAATGCTCTTTATCCATGTTTTCCAAGACAGTGAGAATCCTAGTTCAAAAATTAAAATAACTTGTTGTTGAGAGAACAAAGTAAAATTAGAAATATATTGCCAGCTTACATCTTGATTTTTAGCAGTTTTAGCTTGTTTTGTCTAGTTTTAAATTGTTTAAATGTACTTACAGTGGAACAGGTAAGAGGTAGAGGAGCAAGCAGGAAGCCATCAAAACTGACAGGTAAGATGGCAGTGATGTGCTTCAGTGTCCTTGATCGCCAAACAAGACATCAGATTCGCTGTCATTGTGATTCTGATATAATACTACTGGAAATGGCTGAGACACTCTAGCTTTACTTATATCACCACATTTCCAACACAACTTAAACTGTCCGATGTAAAACAGCAACAAAAGAAATGTACTTTTCTCTTACCCACTTAAGCAAAAGACTGTGACTCTTAGTGTTTCATTGTTTCACTCTTGATTTTAGTCCCCTCCAACACTTCACTGGGTCAAGTGATGGGTCACGGGTTAACAGGATTTCAGCTCAGAAGGGTGTGCAGTGTCCTCTCTCGCAGCCTGAATCTGTACACAGGAAGTCACATAATTAATTTCACATATATTTCAGAAGATGGTTTCTAATACCAGCATGAATGAGATGTACAAAAGCGGTTTGTTTCAAGCATAGAGCCAAACCTATGGAAAGCACAAGACCTGTCACAATAACAAAAAAGACCTTGAATGATATTACAAGTGAGTTTTGCTTAAAGGAGTAAAGGCCTTTTCATACTATAACGATAACAGAAACTACATACTTCACCTTTAAAGAGCTTGACGTACGTTAGTGTGGGTGCTAATATAGTTAACATTAAAGTTATCTTTCTTGATGTGAACAGGCCTTAACAGGTCTTTCTACTCCAACTCACTTCATTTCTATCCCTAAGACGTGACCTTGGGATGCACCAGCTCTTCAGTGAGAGGCGGGGCTTCATGAGTCTGTTCATTTGCGAGATCATTCGAAGCTGAGACAATAGTTCAGCTGCTCATTGCATGTGGAACGTGGCCCCCACCCCCATCCGAACGAGTCAAGGCTTTTTCTTTTCCAAAGCATTGTCCGCATTTTATGATCTTGTTACAAGTCATTTTCATCTATCTGACCTCCTCGGCGGACTCCTGGACCACCATGCCTCTTCGGTTTTCAATAAATCTTTCTGCCCGAGAGATCTTCGCCGTTTTATTTACACAATCCAACCCGAAGGTTTTTTAACCGCTGAACCGGGGGAGAGAGCGAGAGGGGTGAAAGGTGAGAACGGAACAGGAGGAGATGACAGAAAAGGAAGGGTGTGAGTTTAGGGAGGAAAGAAGGAGGAGATGTGAAAAGCGAGCCTCCAAGCGCTGTTATGATAGGAGCCGTTCTCGCTAGGCCAGCGTGCGTGCTGCTGTGCTTTCGCTGGACCGCAGGCTTCGGCAAGAAAGGACCCCATTCAGCAAGCTTCACCCAGATGCTCGGCTCAGCTCCACACTCCTCCAGGCTATTGCAGAGAGCAGGGGAGCGAAGAGGGGCCACCACAGGAAAAAGAGATCGGAATCTGATATCTTATCATTAACAGGCCAAATAAATGGAGAAAAAAAGGCCTGGCTAAACTATTGACCTCAGTTACAGTGTTTATTGGCAGGAACATTAGCAACAAAGGTGTAATTAGCTCACAGCTCTGGCCATGAAACAGCATCTGGAGAGAAACCAATGAAACTACTCCAGGCTCTAAAACATGTTTACTTGAAAAGGAGCCGTATCTTTTTTTCAGGGCTGCCTAAACACATGAAAGATTCAACAATAATGGTTTCTTTTGGGCCAAAAAATGAAAAGTAGCCTCTTTTTTTTTTTGTTAAACTTGGTCAGTGAATGTCTGCAATGAATAATAATAATAATAATTCTTAAACCCAAAGTGCTACAATAAAACAGAAACACAAAATGAACCATACAAATTACAAGAATTAATTAAAAACAACTTTAAATAAATGCATCTTAATCAACTTTTTAAAGTGATCCGGGGTTGGTGCATTTCTGATATTAAAAGGAAGTGCATTCCATAATTTGGGGGCTTTGAATGAAAAAGCTCTCTTTCCCCCATAGTAATAAGTTTGCATGAAGGCTGATAAAGTAAAAGAGAACTGGCAGAGCGTAGAGAGCGAGAAGGAGTACATGAACTTATAAGAGAGCAAAGTCTATGAATGTCTATTCATAAAGTCTATGAATTCAATCTAAACAGCATTAAAAATACAAAACCATACAAACAATGATATGTTCATCATAGAAGTGGTGCATTTAGGGTGTATTTAGGGTTAAGGGTTTAAAAAAAAACATGCTAGGGTATTATGATATCATCACAATGAAGAAAAAAGCCTAAAAAATAAAATTAAATAAATACAATTATTCAAAAACCTTAAGTAGCTTGTAATAATGTTTGTAATTATTGATTATAATAATTATTATTACTATAAAACTGCTTCACTGCTTAATAATATTCAAACACATCTCAACTAATAAGCAGAAAACACAAAACAGGAAATGATAGATGACTGTATCAAAGTCAAGAAAACTCTTAAATATCAGACAATTTGACCTTTTACAAAGGCAAGTTTAGTTTAGGTTGTAAAATGCCATGTAGTGCCACCAAAAGCATAATGATATTTATAATTAAATATTTATAATTTTAAAATCTTATTATTATTTTTAATATTTGTAAAAAAAAAAGAAAAAAGAAATGCCTTGAAAACAGATTTTAATTATTTTAAAAATAAATAAATAAAATAATTTATAGAGCGAGAGAGAGAGAGAGAGAGAGAGAGAGAGAGAGAAAAGAAAGAAAGAAAGAAAGATTAATAAACTGAGTAATTTCAAGAGGGTCTTCACACCATCAGTGCTCCTAACAAGAGCGCTCACATGTATTTATGACATTTTAAATTTAAACTTTACTTGAAAATGATATACATTTTATATGAAATCCATATGAGACCTACATGAATACAATTGAATATAATGAATAACAAGAACTTGGTACGAACGTGTGTAGATTTTAAAAATAGTTTTCCTTTTCTTTGTCATGGACACTCTCCATTGACCCAGCTATGGAAACCAGCTAAACAATTTTAATAAATTAAAAATAGCCACCAACCATGCTATCAGACAACATAAGATGCAATATTCAAGAAGATTCAATAAGAAAACAAAATGTGGTCACAATTCAGTTAAATAGAATTTTCCCTTTCTGACATATTCAGATCAGCATACATGAAGAAAGGTGACATTGCTGTTTTATGATATCACAGGAATGAATGCATAAATCTGTATCCACTAGTCCACCTCTGACTTCTATAGAGTGACCGCTACATAGTGACCCCCACGCAACACACCATTCTCTCCCTATGCATTTTAAGGGCTGGGCTATGGGAACATATCAAATAGAAATAGTAATTTAGGCATCCAGTCCCTGAGGAATGGGCCAGAATGAGAGAGCATGGAGCAGAGTGGGACCTGTCCACACAGCCCTGAATAATACATGCAGTCTGCTTATTACAAATCTAGCAAGGACATCCAGGCGCCACGTACTAATATTGCTATACCTCACACACACATGAATGCAAATACAAGCACAAACAAATACAAATATATGTACTATGTAGTAATGCGTACATATGCATGCACGCCTGCATTGCAAAACATTCTTTTAGTTGCATAATAGAATAACACCATGAAAAGAAAAAAAAAAAAGAAACAAATTCATTACTAATTAATACCTCAACCAGTAATGACTTTGACTGGGGTACAAGACAATGGAGGAAATGCACTCAATAATTCATGAGATGAATTAAACATCCATGACAATTTGGCATACACTTTTCCAGCTCTACGCTTACAGTAATAACAGACTCATGAATTTGAATCAGTCATTAAGCATTGACTGTGCCTTGGCTGGACAAGTGGGACAGACAGATAAGTAGAATTGTAGAGATACTGTAGAGGAGAAACTATGCCATCTTCAGATATTTTAATGAACTGCAACCATAACACGGACATCTCCTCACTCTCATGACAAATACAAGGTTGAAAAACCTATATTGTAAAACCTCGCTCATACAAAATGCCAAAATTTTAAGTTAACCAAAAATTTAAATGTGCGAAAAAGTTATTACCTTATGTTAGTAAGTATTATAAAAAAATTAGCAGCTAAATAACGCCCCCTTGTGGGAGCTATAGGTACGCATTACTAGAGATATCAAAAAAAGATATAGGCTAGGGCTAGGCCTATCATTTGTCCATTTTAATGTTTTAATCTTTTGGCATGAATGTTTAAATTTGGTCTTATAATATTCCCACCATCAAATTCGCGATGCAAGCTGTTGCTGTTTATATTGATTAAGCATGACAGAATGTCCCAGAGTCGTCTTTCTAACAGTTCCTCACAGACAGAGTTGGGTGTGGTACGTTAGACTTACTGTATTTATAAAAGATTTTAATGACAGAGGTACGCTGCCCATAATCAATAAAGTGTTTGGCTGGGAAAATGAATTGGAACGATTCGGCATTTTGAATGCCACTTAAATAATTATAAATAAATTCGCAGTTTCAGCGTCTTATTTATTCACTGAATGAGTCAGTTATGTACGATACTCCAAGAATTTTAAATTCACCCTATATAATAATAATAATAATAATAATAATAATAATAATAATAATAATAATAATAATAATAATGTTCATTGAAGTACTACATTTTACTGTTTTAACTGTAGTAGGGGTTCGGTTTGGGCAGAAAATGTTGTTATCATGGTCCTTTTGGCATTGCACGATGGAATCAAGGTGATCTGCAGTACCTGGAGAGCGCTATCCGTTCGCGTTCCCATTCATCTTAATGGCAGTTGCTTCGTTTGCGCAACACGTGTTTGGACGCTGCCATCTTTGCTTCATGTCATGTGTTTGCCATGAGCATTTGTCATGTGACTGATCTGCAGATGGGGAAAAAATAAAATAATGTTAATTTTAAACTTTTAAGCGAAACAGATTGTCACTGGTGGCGACTACAATAACATGTTATAATATTTGCGCTTTATATCTTGCTTGGAAAACAAGGGCTGTCAATGTTCAAACATGTTTTTGCCATCTTTGTTTTTTTATTAGCCTATTATTATGTTTGTTTGTTTTTCACTTTCAAAATTACAAAATTCAGCAAGATCTCGAAATATTTCACAATTGTTCCGTTTTGCAAACACAAACAGAAACACAGCAATAACTAATTAATTAAAACAACAAAGGATGAAATTAAAATTAAAGGGCATCCCATCACAAACATTAGTTAAATTTAACAGAGACAGTTCTTAGGATCTTACTTATTTAGAATCTTACTTTACAGATTCTAAATAAACTTTAAACACTGTTTGAAAATGAGCAAAATTAGGTTTTGAATTTATATAAATTTAAATTTGGTCTGATGAATATAAAATTTTTCTTAAAAAAAAACAGATTGAGGATTATATATATATATATATATATATATATTTTTTTTTTTTTTTTTTTTTTTTTTTTGGAAAAGTCATATTTATTTGAATGAATTAAATCTGACAACATATTTAGGACTAGGTTGTAATTCAGTTTAACCCTTGGAAATTGTGATGGCTATACCAAAATAATATAAAATAATATATATACAATAATATATACATTTTAATGTAAGATGCAAACAACGAGCACAACATGTGAGGTTATCTGCTTATAGTTCTTATGTAGCAACAGAACTTTAATCTTTCCAGTGTTCTCTCAATTTCTCTTAAATTCTAACACAAAGAATTCCAAGAATTCTATTCTAAAATCTAAAGGAAATTCTTAAGAGAATGCATGCTAAATTGGCCTTTCCGGGTTGGCCTGCAAATTGGCATCATGACTGAACAGCTGCATTTAACGTACTTCAGCTCTGTGAAAATGTTATCCTCTGCCTTCACCTTCCAAAATCAACTCCCTCGCTTTGGTCTTTTTCTCCAGCTGTACTTGTGTAATGTAGAAATACAGAGAAAATTAATAGATAATGATTTAATAATTGGCATAAAACAGGGCATTTTGAAATTGGACATGGTTTAGGAGCCTTTGTGTATAATTGGTCAGGTATAAACTGGATTTAATAAATGTAACTTCTTTATTTTGTATTCGGTGGCTAAGTAAAACTAGATCGACCCATTTGTTTCTGATTTATCTTTTTAGAGTACAGATGTCTCTGTGGTTGGATGCTTTCTACATCAGTGTTTTCCTGTCTAAGTATAGGTGATCCTAAATAAGCTGGGAGGTAGAACAGACTTCATGCCCATAGTCAAACAAGTTACTGTTTTGCAATATTAAACAACATTAACTTGAAAATATGAGAAGCAATTTAATGAAGGGTCATGCACTCAGGACCAGATTTGTTACTTGAAAACATCTGCTGTGCAGCTGTCTGAAAGACATTACTCATACACGGCGGTATTTCAAGCTGAAAAGTTCATGGGGGCAAGTAACCCACATTCAAATAACTGTATACAAGAAAAAAAGCCCAAAATTTCCTTTTTTTTTTAAACAACCTGAAAGAGGCTACCTGACTGTTACAGGAAGCCTGATCATTATGAGATGAGATGTCCGAATTAAAATAACACCAAACAGCAGAGTGCACAATATGAGTTTCGAGATGTTATGTCATATTTAATGAAAAAGCTGTGGTTCCCTCAGCACAAAACATCTGTAATAAGCATTTAACATTTCATTTTCCCATACAAATACAAAACTGGAGGTGTTGCAACATGTTGTACAGTAGGCTATTTCTCCCATGACATGGAGAAGCAAGCAGGTTTACCACATTTAACCCAATGTCTGTCAACAGATCACATAGCTGTGATATTTTTTAAGGGAAAAGATCTTTTCTCATTTAACACCCCATGTATACATAAATAAACAAATAAATAAACAAATAAATAAATAAATGTGCATTTTTATGCTGATTTAATATTTTAAAATGTAAAATATTAAATCAGCATAAAAATGCACATTTATTTATTTGTTTGTTTATTTATTTATTTATTTATTCAGGAAACGTTATTAAAATAAAATAAAACGTTATTTTTTTCTATTTCTATATTTTTCCATCACTGCACAAAACACTAGGCTATAGTAAACACTACAGCACAGAAGAAATACTTAAAGTATTAAAGTTGAGATTTCCATTAGAAACAATAACGTTTATAGTATTTTAGTATGTTTGTTCCAACAGAATTACCTTTTCGTACCATTTTAGTAAAATATGAAGAATGCAGTTACGCTAGACACCACTAGCCAGAGCGCTTTACTTAAAAACGGTTTTGTCAGCGCTCACAAATGTTGTCACACATGACCCTCAAAGAAAATAAGTTTACATTATTAATGCTAAAAATAATTAAATATTAAAACTTACAAACAACAAATATTGACTTAAATGACGCAAGACTGACAGATACAAGCAACATGCTATATTTGCCACATTATTTTCAAGCTCCTTGTGGGTTTCAAATTCTAAAATCAGTTCCTACTTTTACATTTGAATATAGGGAATATGTCATGCAGGGAATATGTAAGTGAACTACTATAAATGGAACTTTGTGCCGATTTAATTTTGTGCAGAAAGTCACATGTGAAAGGGAAGATGTTGCCACTTCTCCAGTTCTCTAGCTGCAGTTTTATTAAATGTGTAATGTGTCTTACTGCAATACAAAGAACAATAGTCTTTTATATGCAAAAACATACATAGTCACAGTTAAATTCATTCAAAAAAGAACATCATTCAAAAGACCAAGACTACTTTATCATTCTTCCTGAAAGATATTTCACGTAAATAAATAGGCTAAATACGACTTCAGAGGAATCAATGAATATGATTCAGTCTTGCAGCCTGTAGTATGTCATTGGTTTATGTAATTATTTGGACGTTTCAAGAACACACTGACTGTGACGTAAATTCAGCACTGTATTCATTCAGTAGCCTATGCCTACAATACCCACAACATCCAGCAGCACCTTCGCGTTATTTCCCCATTATGTTTGTAGTTCCAGTGGAGTTTTCATGCTGCTCAGGTGGTGGAGTTGCTATTGGTGGATATTAGGGTGACTTGACAGTGATATAACCCCCCCTTCATTGATTCACTGGACTCTCTTTATAGGTGGAGTCTGAAAGCAGCAGACCATGAATCACAGCAGCTGGTTTGTAGTTTACCAGACTGCTCCTGACGGAATAACAGATCGACTGGGGAAAAATACCACTTTATCTGTTTTAAATAAATACCTATGATTACTGAACATGCAGCACTGAGCTACCAGTCTGAAATGAAAAGGTTTTATTAAATTTTATTCATGTAAGATCATGCAAGAATCAGGTCAATGCACGTTTGTAATTTGGCCAGTGAAACACCGAAAGCAAAACGTTTGGTGCGTCTTCGATCAGGCAGGAGACATATTGACTGTATGTGTGTGTGTGTGTGTGTGTGTGTGTGTTGACTGCATGTTGTTCCTCCTCAGACAGTTGGTGCAGGCAGTGGGCCAAACTGGGAGTGGGCTGCTGACTCAGCCACCAGTGGTGCATTCATTTATCTGCACTGCAGTGCTCCACCGCACCCTCTCTCCTCTCTGTCTGTCTTCCCCGCTCTGTCTCCACCTCGCCTCGCACATACTGAACGAAGGGGGGTGAGACAGACATTTTAAGATAAAAACCAGGTCCATACCATGCGTGGCTGGGGTGGGATATCGTCGTAAGGTTTGACGATACGAGTAAACGGAGGGAAACAACAGAACTAGCACGTGACTTGCAGAAAGGCGAGCAGGGACACAATCCTGCTCAGCTGTGAAATGGAGGAAAAGAGAAACATTTATGTTCGTATATGAGCGGTTTACAACGCCCACGCTTCTTCTGTTTTGCTTTGGTTTATTTTCGTCCTTTTCTTTGTGCCATCTTCTTTTAAAGGCAAAGGAACCCAAAAATGAATATTCTGACCGACTTTCTCCCAAGGAACAAAAACTGTTTGTTGTCAAGAACATTCTAGTTATTTTTTTCAATATAAATGAAAACGAGCGAGGGCTGGTGCTGTCAAGCTCAAAAATGGCATAAAAGCAAAAGAGATCCATCTAGTTGTTCATGATTTACTGGATAAGAATTAAATATTGGATTTTGAAAAAATATTTTGTACTTAAATTTTCTACCCCACAAAATATAGTATATATATATTTATTATAAGAATGCCCATAGAGTTTTATAGTCGTACTAATTTACACGACTTTTCCAGGCCTAGAAATTACACTTTTCAAATTAGGCTTCATCATGTCTTCAGTTTGTTTTTGTTTTTTTGTTGTTTTTTTCAAATCAAGCTGAGGAGGTGAATTTAATAAGAATTGATTTAATATAGTAGTCAGCAAGAACGGGTATTGTTTTGGTTTTAGGACTACTTTGATGAAAGGTTTTGATCCACTTCAAATGTTGACTACTGTATTTTGTTGTCCGTGGTTGAGAGTCATCTCAACATCAACTCACTGACAAGACTTAATGGTTATAATATGATATAATGCACAAGTTACATGGACCACATTTATGTTTTTTTAAGCATGAAAGCTTCAGTCCCCATTTATTGCAATTCTAAGGAAAAGCATGAGATGCAGTATTCAAATTTGTCTCCTTTCAGGACTTACGCAGAACAAAGTAACATGAGGGTGAGTGAATGATAACTGTATTTTCATTATTGGCTGAACTAATCCTTTAACCAGTGCTATACTGGTAAAAGTGCAAATCAATTCAACCAAAAGCTAGTGGTCAGGATGCAACCCCCCTGAGGTTAGGAGGTGAGGTAAGTCAGATGAGTGTCATTGATACTTAAGCTCACAGCTGAGAGCTTTCTACTGATTTCTCTGCTAAACCATGACTTACTAGATGAACAGAAGAGCATTTCTTGCCACAATCCGCAGTGATGCTCGTTTAGAAGTCCATGTTATTAGTGCAGATCCCATCTTACCCTGAGAATCATTTGAAAGCTTATCATACTGTCAAACTCTCAATGACAACCACAAAATTAAGGGTTTGAGATGACTTACTTTCTTCTGCTGAACTCAAAAGTGTTTTCTGTCCATATATTGGAAGTCGATGGGGTCCAACATTGTTTTTGGACCCTGTTGATTAAATTGGATGGGCAAAAATAATTGAAATAGCTTTTATTGTGTTCCACAGAAGAAAGAAATGCATACATGATTGGAACAGTTAGAACAAAAGTAACTAAGTAAATAATGACCAATTTTTTTCATATTTTGGTAAACTATTACCTAAAGAGCAGAGAATTATAAAATGATGAATAAATAAAATAGTTTTATGGGGGGGCCAGTTATGAGTGTAGCAGATTAAAGACTAATTTCTGGATATCATGTGTACACTAAATGTGTCTATGGCTTCTCATTCACATTCAACAAAATCAGTGACGACTCTGTGCAACTGGAAGGCTGCTTTATTGTTAATAAAAAGTTTCGTGCTCAAATGAAGACAATCTTTATATGTTCTTACTAAGAGTTCCAGTGGTTGTGCCATACACACCATTATATGCCCTCCTACAACACTGTGTCAAACAAAACAACAGTTTGAAAAGCACTTTTGAAATCTTTTCAGCAAAATGGAAAGCATTTTAGTCATGCTAAAAATGGAAGTCCAGTAACTGAATATCGATACAAAAGTGAGTTTCAAAGATGGAAAGAACAAAAGTCTGAAGGCAAGCTATACTTTTTTTTCTTTTTCTTTTTTACAAGCCAAGTGGATGATACACAAAGTACAGAAAACAGAACATCAGAAGATTTCGTAACATCAAATCTGGAGAAGTGGGCTTGTTTTCTTGGTTGGTTTCAGTGTTCCTCTGGCAGTACACCAGACGCCTTGTTCAGACTATAGTCCCTGATTTGCATTGTGCTCCATTTTGAATTCTCCTGTCTTTCCCCCACCATCAGCTAAACGTTAAATATGGCACCATCCTCCAAAATTGCAGTGGAATGCAATTCAGAAAATGTAGGAACATGGAGAAAATGCAGAAAAAGGCACACAACAATTAGTGACGTAGCACTAGAAACAGACCACTGAACACATAAAAACCGGATACGAAATGCATACAAAACTGTTGTTCAGGCCCGCGAGTACCGGCACTGAAGTGTTTGGGGAGGCCTTTAGAGTAGAATACATGAACTGCTCTGTGACTGTTTTAGATTTTCAGGCTCGGGTGGGTGACCACACAATGTCCATAGGCAGGACGGCGCATACATGTGCATTCACTTGTAAATGTGTGTTTGTATGCGTGTCAATAAAACCTCAAGGTTACAGAGGTGTGCTGGTTGCATAACTCTCTCATCATACAGTATCAGGTTTAAATATCCAAGCAGCGCTGATAACAATCGTGCGTGTTTTCATCTCCAACATAATTTTTTTTGGACACCCACTGGACATGTTGCATATAAATGAAATATTACAGTGCTCATTTGTATATCCATTCATACATATATATATATATATATATATATATATATA
>JAFVLL020034287.1:0-25072 GCA_021397915.2 Tor tambroides
GTGTAATGTAATTTAACACACAACTTGTGTTAAATTTGACACAACATGTGTTGTCCCTGAGCACACTCGGTACATGTGTTAAAATTCTGCACAACGTGTCATTTTTAACACATCTCTTTTTGCAGTGTGTAAGGAGGAGCTCTAAATGTCAATAAAACACAGACAAATGAATAAATCATATTATTTACATTAAGTTGGCAAGCTTAAATCAGCTTAATTATTTTTGGATTTACAGTAATCATTTAAGTCATTGCTCACTCAAATTTCATGCCATTGCAAACCTGACATTTCTTCTGTGAAACAAAAATAAGGAGCTAAAATGCTTGAATAAAAGTACATCAAAGTACAATTAAATAATATTTTTCAATTATTCATTCGTTTTGCTAATATTACCTTTTATTTGCACATAATTTCAAAATAATGCTTAATATTTTGCTTTATTTAAACAAATAATTTTGTACCCTTTCTTGTTGTATGCTTTGTCATTGTGAGAGGTTTGTCATGTCAATAATGCTGTACAAGCCATACTGAACTGAAAATGGAAAATTATGTGGGAAAAAAAAAGACACCTTCCTCCACTGACAGGCATTCAAAAAGTGTATGAAAAAGTGGTAGCTTCCTATTACCTGTCTTTGCTTTCTCATACATTTCTCTCTGTCTGCGTGAGCTGGTGAAGTGTGTGATGGGAGCAGGGATGCAGAGAGTCTGGATGACTTTAAATCACAGTCATTACACGACTACAGAGAGAGCAAACGAGCTCTCTTATCTGAGCACAAGCACAGGAAGCAGAGAGCAGCTCTCTTCCAAAACGGCTGCCTATAAGCTGCATTTCAAGCCATTTGGAAATGTTTAATAACCTAAAATCAATTATCAAAATGTAATCAAGCTGCTTTGTATAAGTGTGTATGTGTTCTTGGCTAATACATGCATGATGGATGATATTTGGATGTTCGCAGTGGTAATAATGGCCGTGTGTGTTGTGAGTGATTTATTGTCCACAGTGGCTTCAGCGAGTTCCCAGAGATCTCCATAAGAAGCAGTCATCATGCTACAGTAAATCAAAGCCACCCACAACAGACTAAACAAGCAGACTCAGGGAGTTTTATTTTTACAATTTTCCTTTCGGTTTTGACGTCTCTTTGCTCGCTCTTTACTTCTTGTTCTCACAGGCAATAACAAAATTGATTTACACATGTACCGTATTTTAACTCTTCCATACAGACTCTTTCCACATAGCACAAAAACACAATCAAATGACGCAGATTACAATCACATGACGTTCAGGACTCTATACGGAGCTCCGAGTTTATGATGCATTATTAATACTTTACTGAAGCTTGATGGTAGACACACAGTCACTTGAGATTTATTAGTCAGGTTTTAACTAAATTAGCCTCATCTTTTCAGTATCAACCTTATAACCATAATAAATGGAAATGATTAGCAGCATTTTAACTGATTCTATAAAACTGGAAAAAAAAGTTTTGGCTTCTGATTACTCAATGCATTATATAAATCTTCTATGTAAAAACAACTATGACACTAAACACCTGCTCATCAAATCACTGCATTTCTGCTTATTTTGATGCATAGCAACGTTCCGTTATATTAGGGACTACATCTTCAAGCCAAAAGATGGCATGTGACACTAAAATGTGGTTTTGCATCTTTATTATTTTTATTAGGCAGTATTTGTTCAATAAAAGCATTAATTCACTTAAGGTTGAGAAAGCACTGCATGCTGTGTTCAACAACACGCTTTAACAATACATACATATATATATATATTCATAACCTCTCGTATCTTGTTTTTTTTTTTTCCCCCAGTAAATAATGCATCATGAACAGGGAGACTGTTTCATTCTTGCGTTGAAATATACAAATTTTCACCCAAATACGGAATGATCAAGCATGTCATGTTTAAGTAATGGTCTTGAACGCTGTTAGAGATCCTCCACAATCCAAGACGCCTCACATGGGAACCGTAAAGAACATTCCCAACCTCTCAGGTGAGCTGTTTTTTTTTTGTTTTTTTTGTCCCGATGAATTGTGGGTAGTCTGTAAGAATGGCACTCCAGTGAAGTGTGTGGATGGACATACGTATAGCGAGTAAACACTGTAACTTTAAAAGCTTCCACTGAGGATCTGCTTGAATTTGACACCGTTTATTAAAGCATCTGGTCATGATACCAACCCGAACATCTCACATGAAACATCAAGCTCAGGCGTTTTGATGATGAGTTTCCTTTTCTTATGTCAGTGGTTAGTGTTCAGTAGACGTGGAACTGAATTATGGACGCTCACAGCTTATCTGCCAGTGTGAGATGTTATGGTGAGTGTTTCTTAAAGGGCAACTCAATGAAAGCAGTTTAAACTCCTGAGTAGGTAAATAACAAAGTGTTTTCATTTGTATTGAATGAGCAGTGCCTTTCCGATCCTTCACAGCGAGGAATAAAGACGTTTTCCAGACCCTTCACCCTCTCTGCTCCTCTCTGGTGGAATGAGCTGCCAGCCTCCATTCAAACTGCTGAGACCAACACAACTTTCAAGAAGCAGACACACATTTTCTCTTTTCTGCATTATTTCTTTTCTCTGGTTTGTTTCCTCATCTAGGTTTATAAGAAAACTGGTACTGAATACTTTGAATATTGTTGGCTCTGTAACAAATTGCTTATGCTCTTCTATTGTAAGTTGCTTCGGATAAAAGCATCTGCTAAATGCATAAAAGCAAATATAATTGGTATTTCCACCACAAATAAGTTATTTTGAGTGGTTAACAGGTAATTGTTCAGTCAAAAGAATATTATGTACTTTTTTTTTTGTTCAGTTTCAACTAAATTTCCCAGCCAAAAAAACATTGTTACACTAATGACAGTAGACAATGTATGAAGCAAAGCTCACACAGAAGACACGGTCAAACTAAGCAGCTTTCTGTTGGTCAACGCAGCAATTTCATGTGACCTACCTGAAAATAAGGTGAAATCTGGACGGGGACCTTTTTCACACATGTGAAACTCATGTGGATTCCTATTTTAATTACCAGTGTTGGGTACAAGTAACGCAAGTTACATAATCAGATTACTTTTCCCAAGTAACTAGTGAAGTAATGCATTACTTGTTAATTTACAAGAAAATATCTGGGTTACTTTTTCAAATAGGCAACGCCAGTTCTCGACTAAATGTGAGCATGCATTTACTCATCTCACTCGCACAAAAACAGATTCAGTATTCCTCAAAATGAATAAAACTGTGAAATACAAACTCAGAATATGACACAAACCTGCAATAATTAAATGTTAAATAACTCAATTATCCTGTATTGTATTGTAATGTGTTTAATCTGCTGACTTTCAATGATCCAATTTAACCATACTTATAAGAAAAAATGACTTTAGATAAACGTGATTTTCTTTTAAATCGCTGAAAAGTGTCAAACTTTCTTCTGCTGCGTCTTATTCCTCATGCAATCCAGAATGGCAGCAGAGCAGAAAGGTTTGTTTGAGCTGCGCCCTCTGTTGTATAGATGTGAATTACATTTCCTTTAGCCTGAAGCTTATTCATTCATTTGGGTTGAAAGGGCTTTTACATTTGCCAAAAATATAACTTTTTCATATTAAAAACAAACACGCTTAGTCCAGCCTAACCCAAAAGTAATATAACACATTACTTTCCAAAAAAGTAACTAATGCAATTAGTTACTTTTTTGGGGAGTAACACAATATTGTAATGCATTACTTTTTATAAGTAACTTATACCAGCACATTTAATCACTGGATTTCAGCTGCAAAATTTTGCCAAGCAGTGGTAAATGTAACCGCACCTTAAGAAGGCACCAATAAATAATATTTTTTGGTAATTTACCAACTCAGGACATAACTGCAGTTTGTTTTTAAAGGTTACTAGCTCCACATGCTTTCTCATGATAGAGGCCTGTTTGGTAACATGAAGACCACATCTGGAATGCAACATCATCTCCATTGATCCATTAATGTTAAAAACAGACATAAGCGTCACGTTCCTCAAACATTGGTTTCTGTCACCGCTGCTGAGCACTCGCTGTTGAGGGGACGCTCTTCCAGACAAATGTCTTCTGTCAGAGAGCTGCAGTTACTAGCACCCTCCTGTGGCTCGGCGGTCAACTGCAGCCTCGCGCAGCCCCGGTTCCGGCTCAGTCCGTTCTGAAGGCCCGTCACCAGACGCTGGGACTCTGCCGAGGCCGTGGCCGCCAGCTCTGGGGTTTCGGGGCATTCGTGGGTCATCGCCGGGGCCATGCTGCCACTTTTGGCGTGGGGCGTCTGGCTGTGGGTGTGACGGTACTCTTCCTCAATGTCCTTGCCTAGTTTCCACCTCTTCCACTTCTTCAGCATCTCGCTCTGGACCTGGAGAGCCGGAGAAACACAGGCTACTGAGTCACAGGACTATTCACAGAAATAGCAATATGACCTAAAATAAATAAATAAAAACCAATGGTGAAAAAATGCATCAAATGCAATACATATGAAAAAAGGGAAAATGTTCATGTTCAACATGAAAGGCTCCACAAGGATGCTGTATTTCAGTATATTGGTGCAAATTTCCTCTGCTGTGGTGTTTAATATTTTATATTAATTTTATGTTTTCTAAAATGGCCAGTTTTCATATACCACCTATTATGTTAATACCTATTGCCTTCATTCTTTCTTTCTTTCTTTGCTGCTGTTTTGATTTATAAGTCTAGAATGGTTTACTGAAACTAAAACTAGAATAAATGATATATATTTACATATATATATATATATATATATATATATATATATATATACACACACACACACAGCAAAATCCTCAGTGTTAAATTAACACTGCTATGTGTTTATATAATCCACACTACAGAGTGTTAAAAGTAACACTGAAGCAATGTTAAAGTTAATGAGGTAATTAAGAGATTCATTGAGGGTGATTAACCATTATTGAACACACCTGATGTTAACAAGCAGAATCACCAAAGAAGAAAATCACAATGTCTAAGTCACCATTACAGTGATCAGTGTTTACTTTAGTTGGGCTCTTGACCCTTGACTTTTTAATATTACATTTTATTTGGCTCCTATAACAGAATTATAACAGCCAGACTTTTTTTTGTTAATTTTAAAACTCTGCAGTGTGGATTATATAAACACTGAGCAGTGTTAATTTAACACTGAGGATTTTGCTGTGTCTGTATGTGTATATATATATATATATATATATATATACACATACATACACTATTTTATTTCAGGTCGTTGCCAAGGCTGAAATAACTGAATAAAATGTGAAATAAAACTGAAATAATATTAATAAATATACAAAAACTTAATAAACATATACAACTTGATATAAATATACAACAAAAAAAAAATGAGACAACAAAATTACTAAAACTTAAAAAGAAAATAGAAAAATAATGTGTAAAAAATAATTAAAGATTATAAAACCTAAATAATTACTAATATAAAAAATTTAATATTAATAAAATCTATATACTACATCAATGAAACTAAAATAACAGTGATCTTGGGTCATTGATCAAGTCTAATGTACAATTGGGTTTTATAAGCAAAACCAGTTGAGATCTGCTTATAGATGCTACAGATCATGTGTAGCAGTGATTTTAAGTGATGCTTTTTGAAAAAGACATGTCTCTCACCTCTTTGTTGACGAAGCAGTAAAGGATGGCCACGAGCAAACCCTATGATTACAGACAACAACACACATGAACCTCAACCATCTGCTATCATCTCACAGCAGACACAATCCATCAGAGACCATCTCTGTAAACGCTCTGGCTGATATGATCTGATGATAACAGTGGGCGGGCGACCTTTGCCCTCTGACCTGGAAGGAGCTGAACAGGAGGTCGTAGAAGAGGCGGATCAGCCTCAGAAGAGACTCCTTCGGCACGGACTCATCGATGACGAAGGTGAAGAGGATGGCGTGAATTCCCAGCAGAGGAATCAGTGTGAGCGTGGACTTGGCCAGCCTGAGGAGAACAAACGAGAGAGAGAGAAACATACATTTAATGAGAGCATGAGCTCTGCTTGCATGAAGAAAAGATGGTGGCCTTTACCTGAACTTGTAGTCTGTGTATCTCATCTGATGCGCCTTCAGCTTAGACATCAGAATCTTTATTATACGAATGAATATAATGAAATTAATCTATTGCAGAAGGAAAGAGAGAAAGAGGTTGAAATAGCTGTGATTGATGTGAGGTGTGTCAGTCAATTGACCACAATATTTCACTACTGTACATAACACCTCAAAATCCTCACATAGACATCAATGAGATCTCATTAATATTCATATACAAGATGTTGTCTTTATTACACATGCATTTCTGTATGTTTAAAACCCACATGGTAAAGACATCTAAAATGTAAAAAAAAAAAAAAAGAAAATATGAAAGTACAAATATTTATGATATGTTCATAAAAAAGTTCAAAGGTTGATTTTGCTGTATTCCTGTAACATATTTACTACTCTGAAATCGCTTTTTATTACCCTCTAATTAAGGCTCAAATCTTCTAAAACAACATAAAAACAACAAAAAATGATGACTGAAGTTCAGTGTATTTAATTCGGCATCATACATAAGCAAAAAGCATTGCTTTGCACATACGCTTCTGAAAACAGAAATCACATATTGCATAAAAAAGCTGTTTCTGCTAGTGTAAGAGGCTGTTTTTGATGCACTTTTTTATTAAATCAGAACGTTGTACAAGTGCAGTACAAATGGGACTCGTGAAATAAATCATTTAGGTTGAGTAGAACCACCATTTCTGTTGTGTTTGTCTTTATTACTTTGTAAAGCCCCAGGAGCATTTTTCTATGTGTTGATGAGTGCGCCAAACAAACTTTCTCTGACACGCGGGGGTCATAAAGCATTCCTGAGCCCGAGGCACTCGATGAACGAACGTGTCCTCAGATAATAAGCTCGTGCGAATGCAGAATTATATTACAGACCGCTTGAATCTCAATACTCCAGCCCATCCATATGCAACACACACACAGGATCTTCTGTGTAGACGCGTGACGAACAGCTTTGTTGTCATTCGAGACGGTTCTTTCAGTTTCAAATGGATTGAATGAGATCAGTTGTAATGGTCCATTCACAGCAAGGACGACATAATGATAAAGATATTTTTAAAATTCGTTCTAACTTTAAAAGAAAGGAACAGCAAATTCCACACGTTAGAATCACACTGACAGTCAGTCACAATGGGCTAGTTGCATATCTCCGCCATCTTGGATTTCCGGTCGAGCGAGTGTGTGCATAGATATTTCCGGTTGTGCTAAAAGCCAGTGCAGAGAACTGAAGAAATCCAAATATTACCTTCTATATATGTTTACAGGATTTATAATATTACTTCAAATGCAAATAAGATCTACACTGCTATTATCACTATGCTATAAATGTTAACTGAGCCACTGCATTTGAAACTTACATATGTTTGCGTCCGGTGAATGAATGCACTAATCCCATACTGTTCACAAAACGAAATTTGAACTCATGGTGTGTACACAGCTACACAATGTATTTTTCCCTCACCAATTATGTAAATGTACAAATTACTTATTTCTCGAAAATGTATTGCATTTAATTTTTAAAAATAAATAAATCAATATTTACCTTAAAAAAAGAGGCTGCGATTGGTCTTCATAAATATCCATTTCTCAATTGTGCACATACATCAGTTTGTTCCATCACAACATATTTTAACATTTTACAAAGTTAACTTTGCATCAAACATATTTTTTAAATGGAAAAAACGGGCTGTGAAAGGATGCAATGACTAATTTAAAGATTTGTTTTATCTGATAATTAATGCAAATGAAATCGTAAAAATACATGTGCTGCTTATAGACAGATCATCATTTATGCAACTTTCACAAAACAGATAAATATTAATAAAACACATTGCAAACACCAATCTTTTAATTAATGCCAACCTACTATAAATTGCAGTTACAGTTATAAAAAGCTAATAAAAAATACATGCAGAAATCTGAGCATCTCGTTTGACAGTCGCAAACGTTATGATCACAGTCAGAACATAATCAACTCTCCGCAAATGTAGAGTATTGCACGTTTGAATGATCTGAATGAAGAGATCCCTGTAGACGCTGAGCCACATCAACAGAAGAAATAAGAAATCTCCGCGTTTTATCTTGATGAATTTCCACACAGAGGTACGCAATAATGTAGCGAGGATGTTTTCTCTTGTCTTTGATATACCACTATCCGCTTTTCAATCTGAAAAACATTAATTATATCTGTCTAGCCAAGTTTCGCATGTAAGTTTCCCCTTACAGTAAATGCGAACGTCGCAAGACCGGAAGTAAGTATGCACACACTCCAGTCGCCGAAGCTCACCGGCGCCATCTTGTGCACCGAGCCCATAGAACTGGCGCGAACATTTAAAGCGAAAGATGACGTAACTGCATTGCGCGCTTTTTTTTTTTTTTTTTTCTTTTTTTTTTTTTTTTGTTTTTTTTTAACAAATACCATTCACAGGGGATATAGTCAAAGCAAAGAAGTACATACAAAACCAAATTACAAAACAGTAAATACCTAAACAATAATGATAACAACAACAATAAAAAAAAAAATATGAGTAAACAACAAATAAATAATAAATTACCATAAACATTTCAAAATAAAATAAAACAAACAAATTAGACTATGACGAAAATGAAAAATTACATAAAAATGTCAAGTTCAAAGAATACTCAGGAGTAATGTCTTACAAGCGAAGTCACTATTTTTTCCATCAATGCAGATGTTTTAGCAGCTTTCTTGACCGTGATGAACAGAAGATTCTCAAATAGTTTCAGATCAATACAAAAAATCCCTAGAATTGGGCATACAATAGTAACTTTACATTTGTGAAGATGAAATAAGCCACAGAGAGTTAACAGTTTTGACATATCATCAGCTCCTTTGATCCTGATTCCCAAATCAAAAATAGTACATTAATCACTTCAAAACTAAAAGTTTGTTGTAAGAGAAAACAAGCCAGGATATTTCTTTCCAAAAATCCTTTGCATAATCACATTTAAATAAAAAATAATAATAAAAAAAGTGTTATATTGTTTCCAAATTAGAATTATAGAATGTGCATTGTGAAGAAATGCCCAACTTAAATTTAGAGAGTAAAGAATTACAGGGATAGTAAATATGAAGCATTTTATAATGAAATTCTTTCATCTTGCCAGGTAACAGAAACTTGTTAATACCGGCCCATATTTTAGAGAGAAAAGGGTCATTTAATTTCCACTTATATAATGCTTTAGGACGACAACTAAACTTCTTAATAAGGGTTTTTCTAATCCAGAAATTGTTACACGTAACAGAGCTCCAGACCTCCTATAGATAATTTGGGCATTTCACATTTTGAAGATCTGTAATAATTTGCCCTATCCAAATGTAACAGTTTGGGTGAAATAGAATTAATAACCCATTCATAGTAGAGATATCCACTTCAAATATTGCTGAAAATTCAGAATAGGAATAGAAGTTACCATCCTTTTTAAACAAATCTAAAACAAAAAATACACCTTTGTCAAACCAGTTTTTAATAAAAATTCATTGATTTATTTTTTTTTCACGTAGCACATTCTGATTATACATCTATGAGGGGAAAAACTGTAGCAGAAGGCAAGCTTACAAGCGTCCAGAGCTTGCTTATGAAAATTAGCAAGCTTAACTGGGAGTTTATTGCAACTAAAATCACAAGCTAACAAATATTTTAAACCTCCACATTTTTAAAAGATCAATTTAGGAATGTAAAACCATAACAGGGTCAGCATTCAGGCAACGTTTAATCCAACCAGTTTTGAAGACTTGATTGAGAGTAAGTCCAGGCATTCACACCTCCCTCCAATGTATTTCTAATCTCCCTTGTAACATTTTCAGTTTTATTTTTCCACAAAAATTTTAATAACATAGAGTCAATAGACCAGCATGGTTTTCGGTCAACATAAGACAAAGCTGGGTAAACAATCCTAGAAATACCTTCCACTTTAGACATCAAAACACAACCATTAAGTTTCTTTGTAATGAAGATATTCTTTGATTTAAGTATCCATTGCAAAAAATTGTCTACAGTTATCAGTCAGAGATTTACTAATTAAAATATCTAATATCTTAGAGTTTTTGACCTCAATGTACCTTCTATCTGATCTATGTCCAGACTGTGAACAGGCATAATTTCACTCTTATTTCGATTGACTGAAAGACCAGAAGCATTAGAAAATAAATTCAAAGCATCCAAAATAACAGGAACCTGCTTCTCATCTTTTAAAAACAGACAGGTGTCATCTGCCAGCTGACTAATTAGAAAAGTATGTTCCGCTACTAGAATACCCTGAACATCTAAGCAATGAGTAATAAAAATATTAAGAAACTCAGCGACCAGTACTGCATTGCGCGCTTATCCACCTTATTTTATGGGTCTGGCTTCCGGTCTCATTTGCTTCCAGCTATTTTTAGCTGTACAGACGCGCTCGTTTTGCTGCTTAATACTGCAAATTGGTGTGTCTTACCATATTATTTTAGTGTATCATCTTAATTATGAACACACTGGTTTGTAATGCAAACAGTTTTACCGTTTACTGCACTTTGTTATTCTTCTCGTTATTTCCCTATAGCGGCTAATGAACCGGAAGTCTCGCCCATAGGCTTACTTCCGCGTTTAGGAATAAGGTGGGTAATAAACAGAAAAATGTTATAGTGCGTTAGCATGGACGATAACGGGCCTTAAATCTGTGTGTGAATCTCTGTGCATTTGTTGGACATTTGTCTCATTTGGAAATTGTTTTGTTGTGGGTTGGGGTGGGTTCTGTATTTGCACAGTTGTTTTTTGTTTTTTACTGCTGTTGCATGAAAAAAATAATAAAAAGGTGTTAACAAAAACAAATCAGTGTGTGAATCTCTTACCAGATACGCAAACAGAATGGGAGAACGTATGATCCACCAGTAGCCCATGTTGATATTCCTTTCCCAGCATCTGCATATGACAAAATATCATAATCCATCCATTTAAATATGAAAAATTTGTCAAACAGTTAAAAACCTAATCCGTCATTTATTTTTTCATAAAACTGGTGACACAAGAAATTCAATTTTGTGTTTAAAGTCAACCTGGAACGCGTTTTGCAACCCATTTTTCATATACAGTTAGAGTATGTGACATATTTCTGAATAAAATAGCACATTTAATGAGAAACAACATAAATCTGAAGCGCAGGACTTTATCTGTTAGGAATTGATCGGATGGGGAGAAAGAAAGCCCCCTCCAGAAGCAGAGAGAGTTTTATTGCATTTTGATTAGAGATTACTTAGAAATAGTTCACAATAAATCAAGAAACAAGTTAACAGAGAGAGTTTAGATTTCATATTGACTTGAAGGTGTGTGTATGTGTGGGTTCCTGTCCCTTCCTGAGCACTGATTAATCGTCTAAGTAAAAGAAGCATGTGTCTTTAATGAAGCGTTACCATGGCAATGCTCTGCTTCAGTGTTATTTGGATACAGGAGGATTTTCTTCAGCGGCTCTATAACTATTTCTAATAAATCACACTCATACACCTGTGAACATCTGTTGAAACGGTGATCTCATTAGTTTTCAGAGGTATTTGCGTTTGTTATAAACATTTAAACCTACACAAATGTTTCTGAATCTGCTCTAGATGAAAGAGAGGGAGCATTCTCTCTACTGGAATCATTTAAGCTTTATGCTGCTTAATACTCAGACAATCCCACAGCAGGACTCAGGATTTATTCATTCCAGGAAAAACTTTTATAATTGGGAAATTAATTTAAAAGTCAGTCAAATCCAGACTGGATTTATAATGGTAAATGAAGCCATCTGAAAGTCTTTGTGTATGACAGAACATCTGTTGCAGCATTTGTGGCATACTGTTGATTACCAAAATGTATCAGTATTATTATTTACCAATATTAATCTGTTAAAATTGTGTAGGCCTATTTGAGTGGTAAAATTGTTCAAATTTGTTTTTACAAATGTTTTATGGTTTACGACATCACATCGTTATTGCAACAAAGTTTAATTTAACTAAAAAATAAATATGTGACCCTGGACCACAAAAGCAGTCTTAAGTCGCTGGGGTATATTTGTAGCAATAGCCAAAAATACATTGTACGGGTCAAAATTATTATTTTTTTTTTATGCCAAAAGTCATTAGGATATTAAGTAAAGATCATGTTCCATGAAGATATTTTGTAAATTTCCTACCGTAAATATATCAAAACTTCATTTTTGATTAGTAATATGCATTGCTAAGAACTTCATTTGAACAACTTTAAAGGAGATTTTCTTAGTATTTAGATTTTTTTGCACCCTCAGATTCCAGATTTTCAAATAGTTGCATCTCAGACAAATATTGTCCTATCCTAACAAACCATACATCAATGGAAAGCTGAAAATTCATAAATTCAGATTCATAAATCTCAATTTCAAAAAAATTGACCCTTATGACTGATTTTGTGGTCCAGGTTCACATATATTATATTACCTGTATTTAACCAGGAAAAAAGACTCACTGAGATCAAATAATCTCTTTTACAGGAGTGTCCTGGTCAAGATAGGCAGCCAAGTTTGCATATACAAATGAACAAAAAAGTTACAACATACAATACTAAAACCGACATACAAATATATAACCAATTAAAAACAATTACACATCATTAAATCACTCCCTAGAGTACGTAGTAAAATTTTAAAACAATTATAAGACACCAAGTTTTGTAACCTTTTGGAGAAGAGTCCAATCTGAAGCGGCAGAATATTTAAGGGAACTTTTACCAAACTCAGTTCTGACAAGGGACACACAAAGATTATAATTTGATTGAGAATGTAACGAGTAATTACCAGGAAAAGTCCTTTGAATGAATGAATAACCCAATATGGCTGTATATATCAACAGATTCCAATGCATTTGTATTGCCAAAGTTATAAATGCACAAATGTGGCCTTGAAGAAAATCAAGAAGGAAACTAAAACTTATATGAACTGAACCGTGGGTTATGAAATATGTTGCGTCACCACAACACCCACTGAAGAATCCCATTAAACTCAAACAATAAACAGAAAGAGGGGGAATGATATTAGCTGCTTTACCGCAAGGTGGAAAAGAAGAAAGACCAAAAACAGATGTGATGAGAGACAAACAGCAGCGCCTTCATCAACACGCCAACTCATCATCCTCACGGGAGCACCTGATTGGTGCAGAGGGCGAGGGGGCGTGTCTTAAGTCACCTGAGGCTCTGATCCAGAATCATGCCAGAACCTATCAATACATCGACTCTGTTGTTTAAAATCAACTGCGCTTTAAACACAAATACCCATGAATACTAAAGAGATCACGCTGGTTCAGGCATGCGTAAGAGTTTCTCATATTAGTGTGTATTATTTAAGAGCAATGGGCCGCTTTATGACTCTTTTCACCTGCTTTCAGTCAGAACATGACTGTATAGGGAGTTCAGTGGTGTGAACGGCTCATAAAGACCTAATAGTCTCACCGTCCAACGCTTTTATCCTCCCATATCTGTCCCGATCCCACACAAACTCATTCCATATCTGTCAGCACTTCAGGATTTACTGTACAGATCCATGCATTTTAGGGTTAAATTTACTATATTTGCTTTGATGGGCCTCAAAGTCTACATTGTTTGGAGGACAAATTGGTACAGTTATTATATAGAATTTATATATTACAATTATTATTATTATTATTATTATTATTATTATATATTAAAAAATCCTAATGTTTTTAATACTGGACAGAATGTGGAATATTTGATATATTTATATGTATGCTTATTATATAGAATTATTATATTACAATTATTATTATATACAAAAATTATACATACAAAAATGTTCTTAATAATGTTTTTTTTTTTTCATCTGATTAATTGATTTATTAAAGAAATAAAAGACAGATCAAAATATTTTTTTTAGCTGCAGCCCTAGAACATTATTATTTATTATTAAAACAAAATATAACAGTAATTTTCTATATATTTTTTATATAATGTATGTATTTATTCTATATGCATTGTTGTTTTAGTATCACTGAGATTTAATAATGTTTTTAATTTTAAAACATTTTATTTTTTTTTGTTTGCTTTCATTTTAATTTTTGTTAGTTTTAGTAATATTGTTCTGTTTTTGTCATTTTTATTAGCACTTGTTTTTTATATGACTAAATTACCAACTAGTTAAAATAAAATAAGTTTTTTGTTTGTTTGTTTTAATATTTTCTTCCCATAAACATTTATTTCAAGCAACATAACTGTTTTTTGTTTTTTTTCATGGTTGTATTATGAGTTAACGATAATAATCCTGCTGTCATGTATACTAAAACATTAGTGATCTACTAAAAACCTTTTTATAAATCAAGACAATATGCATGCTTACATACAGCAGCCCCAAAATGTTTTTGGACATTTCAGTCACAAAATAAAACCTGAATGTCACTGTATTACATACTAAATATGAACCCAAGTGGCATTCATTTTCAAGAAACCCTCCAAAAACAAGCAAACACTTGACAAAAAGACATCAGTTCAGGTTAAATTCCATTAAAAACACTAAAATCAACAGAACACCAGCTGATTCAAAGACACTGAGCAAAACATGTTTGGCAGTTTTAAGTGTGATGCAGGTGTTCAAACACTTTTTGGAGCCATTGTTAGTCAAAGTTAGAGTAAAGGAAACATACTCTTCATTTTCATACAGGTATTTGAGTGTCATCCACGGCAGCACAAATACGAGCGGCGCACCTGCAACACAAGAGACACAAAATCACCGGACTGTCAGTCTGCCAATCAAAGCCAAAGGCTGACGAAGATGACAATACTGTAACCCTGAATAAACCACTTAAAACTTCTTCAAAGTCGGTCACGTTTGCTCTTCTGAAACTAACGTCAGAAACCCTTCCAGCGGCTCAGGGTGGGCCCAACGTTTCTTTGTGCTAATTCTGAGCAGATCAGACTTCAATTCTAAGAAAAAGGCTCACAGACAAAAGAGCCTCTGAAAGGATGCAGTTCTGAATGGCTCACGCACCCCAGCCGATGCAGAGGTAAATGTAGAAGTAGTTCCTCTCGGAGAAGACGGTGATGACCAGCAGGCTGTGCAGATACAGGCCCTCCACCAGCAGCCAGTAGTTGTTGGCCATGACGCTGTACTGCATCATCACCATCGCAGCTCGACAACCGCTCACCGTCTGAGGAGCACACGCACCAATATGCAAATTCAGCCTCTGATGACAGGCCTTACGTGATACAGGCCAAGAAGTGCATTGTAATATTTCATCATATTTATTATCAAAACAGTATATAATGTGTAAAGTGAATGGATATTACAAAGTTGACTCACTTTTATGGAATTACATTTTTGGGCTGTAATAACTAACCAATAAAATCAATAATAATCAAATCAACAGTGAATTTGATTATATTTTTCACACTCCTCGAACTGCATATTGTTTGGAGCACAAGGTTGGGCAGGATGTGGAATAACTTTTTGTTAATAATAGATAATTGTTTTGTAATTCATAAAATATACAAATTATTTACAAAGTTTTTCATCTGATTACTTGAAGAACTAACTGACAATCATTAGCTGCAGCTCTAGAATATTATATTTTATAATCATTTATAATATGATAAAATTTAGTGTTTTTATTTTTTAAAAAAAAATTATACCACATTATATAGCAGATTATCTCATTTTCCACAATCGTGATTAGAAAGCAAGCGGAAGAAATAAAACAACAACCTTAAAAAATGATGTAAATTCTGAAAAAAAAAGAATGACGCCTTTATTTTATTTTATTTTATGGTATATAAAGTTAGTATTTTAACATATCACATACTTTGCATAAAACTATTCAAAATAAATACATTTACAATTGTAATCTTACAATAAATACAACTTATCTGCTTAGCATTGTTTTTAATCAATCAATCAATCAATCAATCAATCAATCAATCAGTCAATCAGCTTTTCTTGTTTAACTGACTGTGATAAGCATTCGCTTTGACTCACATCTCTCCATTATATATTTATTTGGTCAGTTTCACATTTGGATTCAGTCTTCTGCTTTTTCATCAGCTTCCAACATGGTATCAGTTACATATAGTGCAGTTTCTCAACATAAATGCATTTGTGGCCCTGGACCACAAAACCAGTCTTAAGTGTCAGTTTTCTGAAATTGAGATTTATACATCATCTGAAAGCTGAATAAATAATCTTTCCATTGATGTGTGGTTTGTTAGGATAGGACAATATTTGTCTGAGATACAACTATTTGAAAATCTGGAATCTGAGGGTGCAAAAAAATCTAAATACTGAGAAAATCACCTTTAAAGTTGTCCAAATGAAGTTCTTAGCAATGCATATTACTAATCAAAAATGAAGTTTTGATATATTTATGGTAGGAAATTTACAAAATATCTTCATGGAACATGCTCTTTACTTAATGTAATAATTTTGACCCATACAATGTATTTTTGGCTATTGCTACAAATATACCCCAGCGACTTAAGACTGCTTTTGTGCTCCAGGGTCACATTTAGCAGTTACTAACTGGCAGTATTTGGCTGGTATATCGCCTGCCCCCAATCTGATGCATATTGCAAACCAGCAAGATCCGATCTGATTGGCCGTCTCCACACAATGCAAGTCGACATCTGCCAGGAATCAGTGTCATTTACAGAACGATTTTGAGCGGAAGAGCTTTATCTGAGACGCTTACAGCGAGTAAACAAGACGTACTTTCCTCTGGATTCGGCTGGACCTGCCTGTGAACACAGTAAAGAGTGAGGTGTACCTGAACGCTGACCCAGCGCTGCCCCTGGAAGTGATGCGGGCCGCTCTGAGCGCTGTTCATCTGATCCAGCAGCGCGTCTTTGATGAGGATGGAGAGGGCGCGCAGGATGAAGGAGCCGAACAGATTCATGTGGATGTTGTTCCTCATGCAGTGCAGCTTCCTGTGGGAGGAATTATTTGATATTACATTTTAGAATACCTGTAATCAGATTACAGTTCGTTTTTATTGACTACATGATTACTTCACACACTTTTGATTGATTACATTTACTCTTACTCATTTAGCAGAAGCTTTTATCCAAAGTCCAAAGAAATGAGGAACACAACAAGTGATTTATCATTAGGAAATAACACGAGAAGTGCTATCAATACAGCTTCATCATTGTCCAGAACAGTACAAGCTAAAAGAAGGAGGAATGCAGGAAGAGTGAAAGCATATAGACAAAACATGTTTTTTTAAAAAAAAAATAATAATTGAAGTATTTATTTTTAAGAAGTCAGCTGGATGCTGTTAAGTGTTCACGGGAGAGATGAGTTTTCAGTAGTTTCGGCTGTCTGGATGGGATTAGGAAGATCATTCAATCAGTAAGGATTAATTTAGATAAATAATATTCACAAAATGGCAGTAAATTATTCATAATTCACTGATTTTCACTAACTCTTCTTTTTAATCTTTTTAAATCTAAAAAAGCCTGTTGCTTGTGTTTTGTGCAACTGCACACACAGATCAGCCACTAGTCAGGTGGCTATAATTGCACTGAAATTTAAGAATAAAATTGAGAATAAAATATTTAGCACACACAGTATAGATTTTGGAAATACTGGCATGCATTTACATGTACATATTTATATTCATATATTTTATATTACATATAAATATACTGAATATATAAACATAACATGTTTTTCTTAAATATATACATGCATGTGGGTGTATTTATATAAACATAATAAATATAGAGAGTGCACTTAATCGTTTGACATCACTAATATAAATAAATAAATACAATCTTTTTACTACGTGTTTAGTTGATTTTTGTTTACCTCTTTAATTAAATTTTTAAAATTATCTTTCCATCAACCACCAGTAGTTCCTTTGCAAGGCCCCGGTCCAGGAAACCCTGGTTTAATGTCATGTTTAATTCACTTCATGTTACTGAATGGAATATTTTTTTTTCTCCTTGTATTTTATATCAATATGATACGACATTATTATTCAAATCAATGTGACAGGTTAAAAGTAATCAAAATGTAATCCAATATTACATTTCATTGCATTTTATACTGCCTAAAATGCGTGATGTAATAGATTATGTTACTGGCTTCAATTTCTGTCACATAATTTGCATTGAGTGCTGAACTACAGTTTGTGTGTTTGTTGGATGCAGTATTTACCTGAAGCTGATCAGGATGGCCAGCGCGAGAGTCAGTGCTGCCAGAGACAGCGAGTATCCGACAGTGTACATGGCTCTGAACTTGCTGAGGATCTGACCGTACTGCTTCTTCACACACAGAGAGAGAGAAGGGTCAGCCGAGCGTTAGCCTCATCGCTCATTAAGTCATTAAACACGCATCTCACCTGTCCAGGGTCATCCTGCTCACACTCGCTGGTGTTTTTCCCATGAGCCCATCTGCCGTCAGCGCCACACACACGGTAAACCAACCCCTGATGAACTGCACAAACATCGCAGATTAGCATTATATGGCCCGGTTTCATACACTGTAAAAAATTACCGTTATTTTAACGGTAAAAAACTGTGAAAATGCTACAGTAAAAACCTGTTAAATGGTTAACGGTAAGTTCCTGTAAAATTTACAGGGAAAAAACGTAAACTGACGTTCTCAGAATTCCCTGAGTTGCATTTCAAATTTTGTTTGAATTTGATGTTTTTCTTTGAAATAACTATGTTTCTTCTTAGTTTTTTCTTATCAGTTATGTTTATTAGGGTTGTATGTTACATCTAATGTTGTTAAATTAATGTTTATTGCATATTTCAGTTTAATGAGTCTCAGCATGATGGTGTTTAGTGTTTGTGTGAATGCCACTGTGCACCTTCTATATATTTTATTATTTAAAAGCTGCTTGTGATGGGCTTTGGTTCATCATGTGACTTTCTCATCACCACCTGCATTTGGTGGTTATCAGTGTATTTCAAAGATACAAAACAGATTTCAGCACTTTAATAGGTTGGTATATTAACATTATATCAGTTAATGAAATTACGGTATTTAACTGTAAATTTAAGGTAAAACCTAAAATGTTGTTACCGTATTTTTTACGGTAGAATTCCCACAACCACAGCTGCCGTTTTTTTACCGTAAATTTTACAGAAATTTTTTTTTACAGTGTAGACGGGGTTTAGCCTAATCCAGGATTAGGCCATAGTTCAATTAGGACATTTAAGTAATTTTTATAAACATGCCTTAGAAAAAAACATTACTGGCGTGTATCTTAAGACAAAACAAAGGCACTGACATGTTTTAAGATCAGTCAGTGCAAGTTTCTTTCAGTTGAAACACCTCAGATTTACATTTTAGTCTAGGACTAGGCTTAAGCCTTGTCTGGGAAACCGGGGGTATATTTTTTAAACTACAATATTTGCATAAAAATTGTGCATGTACACACAACACTTTTTGAATATTAAAGAGATCATCATAGTTGTTACTGTTTACAAAAACGAAAACTATTAAAAAGTTTCTGTTTTGAGAAATGAAATAAAGCTAATAAAAAATCAAATATATTTGATGAAAAACTTAAATGAGAAATGCTGCTTTGGCAACTAACTGACATAAAACAAGCTTAAGTATTAAAACTAACAGTAAAATCAAAATAAAGTTAAATATAAAATAAATAAATAAAATAGCTAAAACTAAAAGTGAAATTTAAATGAAAACTGAAAAATAACAGTAAAAGCTAATTCAAAATATGAATAAACACTATAATAGTGTCTAAATATTAAAATAGCACTGAAGCACATCAAATTACTTTTATTAAAGCTAATAAAAATGGCAAAAACATAAAACATAACAAACTAAAATGAAAATATAAAAATAACAGCTAATTCAAAACATTGGTAAGCACTAAAATACTATATAAATAATACTACTACACTGGAGATCATGTCCATATTCATAGAAAGATTTGCAGGTAAATATATGTTTTATTCACATCTTGTCTTTAAATCAGTGTTATTTAGCATATTTAGCATACACTTAATTTTTAAAAATATTTTGAATTAGTTTTCAATCTTGTATTTTCCATTTTAACGTGTTTTTGTAATTTTTTTCATTGGTTTTATTGTTTTTTTTAAATATGTCTATAGTATGTATGTATTTATTTATTCTTAGTTATTTTACTAAATCAATTTAAACTAAATGGAAATAAGATATGTTACTTTGGCAGCTGAAATAAAATCAGTTTAACTTCATTTTATTGTTTTATTTCATTTTAATTTTCAGTTAGAGTTTATATTATTTCAGCGAGAGTTAATTTCAACTATAATAGCCATGTAATAACAGCTGTCCTTTTCTAACATGGCAGCAGTCTTACTATGTTTTTTCCGTGTTAAATACTCATGCTGTAGGTTGTTAGGTGACAGATTTCAGCCCGACTGCTGGTAATGAGCTGATATTACCTGTGAGGAGTTGAGATTTCATTCCTCTGTCTAATCGAGACAGAGGACATTTGGATGAGTGTGAGGAGGACGGTGTTCCTGTCGTGTTATGAATCTGCAGAGTGTGTGACTTTTACAAGAGCGTCTGAGAGCGTGGAATCTGTCATTAAAAGCCTTTCATGTCTTAAATGACTCTGGTATGGCATGTATAACATCTGAATGCAGCGTTTGCGGGTCAGAGAGCAGCAGTCGGCTGAAAGCAGTCATTTATTTCAGCAGTTTGACAGGTAAATGCTCACAGCGTATGTTTAACTCCATCTTCAGGAGTTAAAGACGCACTAATGTGTTATGTATATTTCTCTGGCTGTGTCCTGAAGCGCTGTATTATATCGTCCTGTCACAGCAAGTTCAGCATTAACATGCATTTCATTTGGACAGCTAACAGAATAAATTTCCCTCCGTTTGGAGTGCTTTACCTTTCCGGTACCAGGGCAGGTACCACGGGCAGGACACGTTAACTGTGGTGCCCGGCGATCCGTCGGGCCAACACACGTACTGATCAAACGTCCTGTTACACACCGGCCCTGAGACAGACAGACACAGACACTTCAGCTGCTGAAGAACCACACACTGCATCACCCAGCAGTCACGAGTCTGACCTGCGGCCGGCGGTGTGCTGAGGAAGCTCTGGATGCACTCATTTGTGTAGATCCTCCATTGCTCCTGCAGCAGCTTCAGAGATTTCCCAGAAGACACCTACAAACACCAGGGCCCGTATTCATGAAAAATCTTAGTGCTAAGAGTTGCTCCTAGTAACAAAATTCTAAGAAAATTCTTGGAAATGTGGGTGTTTCCTCTTAAAATTAAAGAAAAGATCCTAGTAAAGAAAAAAGTAATTCAGAAAGCATCTTAACCCTTAAAAGAGGTCTTAAGGTCCAAAATTGTTAGGAGTACGGACGAGGACTTTTAAGAGGCTTAAGAGTTTCTTTAGCAGTGGAGAAAATGGATGAAACATGAAGAGGGAGAAGAAATGTGTTGCACACAATGCATGACAGTGAGTTAATAAGACAATACACATTAGATCGTGCAGGGATCATGTTTGTGACCGATCTTATTAGAGGCATGCTAACATCTCTGACACGGTGCAGAAATACCATAGCGCAAATTACTACATTAACTACATTAACATATTTGGCAACTGGAAAAATGCAACTATGCAGCAGCGATGATGTGGGTCTGTCACAACCTTCCACAAGCAAAGTGATCATACAAACAATTACAACACTTTCAGAACCTTATTGTGTTGCTGTTCATTTCCTATAAAATACGTTAAGTATGACAGCATGGTAAATAAAAAATAAAGAATATATATACACATATATATAATGTGTGAGTGTGTGTATGAGAGAGAGAGAGAGAGAGAGAGAATGGTAAAACAGGAAAAATTAAACCTGTAATTTCAAAGTGAAGGCTTAGGATAATAAGCAACGCCGTTTGGACCGCGCTCTTCTGTCACTTGATCTTTTTATTTTGGTGCGTCAGTCTGTTAAGTTACTCAGGAGAACAGTCTTCTTTTTATGTTTTATTTTACGTTCATTACTGATGGGAAGAGACACAAACATTTCAGCTCAAAGCCTTCCTCAGCGCACTCCTGAGCCGAAACGTTTGTGTCTTTTCCCATCAGTAATGAATGTAAAATAAAATGTAAAAGGAATACTGTTCTCGTGAGTGCGGATCATGATCTCCTATCATAGTAGACCCTACTCTTAAAAGCGCTCTTTTATTTCCTTGGACAACCAACCAATCACAGTCTTCAAAAGATTGTGTCATAGCTAGCAACGGGGTCAGCCCCGCCTCCTCACTAAGATAAAAGTTTTTGTCTTTTCCTCCCTCAGAGTTGCTCTCAGATTGGTCCTGAATCACTTTTAAGCTAAGACTCCTACGTAGAATTTTTTAAGCTAAATTAGGAGCTCTCTGAGAGGATTCTTAGAGTCTTTAAGAATACGGGCCCTGATCTCTTCAGACATGAGCTTAAACACACTAAACATTCACAGGATCAGAGACACTTCTACAATACTACAAATAAACACATGATTACATTCTAATACTATAATATGTTTTGTTTGCTTTAGTGTTATATTAATATTATTTAGATAATATTGTAGTATTTCTTCATATTTTGAATGAGCTTTTATTGTTATTTTTCAGTTGTCATTTTAGTTTTGGTAGTTTTGTTGTGCTTTTGTCTTCTTTATTACTTATTACTGGTCCTTAGTTGCTGTTCTTTGAAATATTATTATTATTATTATTATAGGATTTATTTTAGTTTTATTTTATTTTTTATTTCTCTTTTTAGTTTTGATAATTTTAGTACTTCAGATTAAACTGATTTATTTCAGTTAGTTCCCAGGTTTTAATTTTATATTTTCTGTTTTCATTTTAGTTACAGTTTTAGTAATTTTGTTGTGGTTTTCTTGTCATTTTTATTCTTTTTTGTAATAAATATATCTATATAGTTCATTATAATAACCCTGTTTCCAAAGCAGCATTAATCACTTCAGTAAAAAGTTTTTAATTGATTATTCCTTAACAACATTGACACTGACTCATTATCAAACTTTTTTTTTTCACCATAAAATGGCATTAAGAACCCCCCCCCCCCAAAAAAAAATCACAGATGTTGATACAAGACTTCAAAAAAAGAATCTCCTAGATTTTAATTGGCGTTCATATGTTGAACGCTCTGTTTTTATAAGATCCTTCCTCAAACGAGGGGCGCGCACCTCGTAAACGGCTGAAAAGTACCTGAGAGGCTCTTTGAGATAAACGTCCTCTTTCTTCTGATCTGACTCGCGTTAATTATGCCGTTTTAATCGCGTAGGAACATAAGCTGTAAAACCTCTTTGATGTTGAAGTAGATTAGATCCTTTTAAGAGGGTGAAATTCATTTTACAATGCTTTCTTAAATAAAAATGTTTCTTCAACAGGCGAATTACGTCCCCAGAAGGAACCTGATCACATCTCATGTAATGATGTCCACAAAAGGAGAAGAGTTCACATGAGGTCACGGCAAACAAACATCGGGAATAAACCTGCTTTAGTGTGGGTCAGATGAAGAAACGTAACGTGACTCTCCACACAGATGTGACCTAAAGGTGAACTGAGGCTTTTGTTCAGTTTTACCTCAGAAGAAATGAAAAGTAGATTTATTAGAGCTGTGTTTGCTGATGAACACTCACATGAGATAAACACACGGCAACAACATCAGTATTTTCATCTATCTTTCCAGCAGAAATATCTACATATACTCAATACAAGATGAATTTACTTGAGAAGCAAAGACTATAGTTTTCAGAGAACATATCTTTGTCCTTATTTTGAGTATAAATCAAACGCAATTTAGTCTGGTTTATGTTTAAAACAAGACAATTTGACAGCAATGGGTAAAATAAACTTGATTCCACTAGCGCCAAAAATGTTGGGGTCAGTAAAATGTGATCATAAGAGACATTTATAATGTTACAAAAGATTTCCATTTCAAGTAAATGCTGTTTGTTTGAACTTTCTATTCATCTGTGAATCCTGAACAATAGAGTTTATCACAGTTTCCACGGAAATATTAATCAGCACAACTGTTTTCAACATTGATAACAATCAGAAATGTTTCTTGAGCAGCCATTCAGCACATTAGACTGATTTCTGGAGGATCATGTGACACTGAAGACTGGAGTAATGATGCTGAAAATCACAGAAATAAATTACATTTTACAATAGATTCACATAGCAAACAGCTATTTTAAATCATAATAATATTTCAGATTTTTATCAAGTAAATACAGCTTTGCTTAGCAGAAGAGACTCAAAAACCTTAAACAAAAACCTCACAGGTTTGCACACTAGCGTGTCTGTCGTTGTTTTCACCTGAGTGTTTGCGGTCAGCGTGAAGAGGACCAGCAGCAGACAGACGGACATTCCTCACGGCGGCTCATCACTCGCTCTTCATCACACCACCTACAGAAAACACACAACACATGCTTCTGAAGAACATGCTCAATTAATCATGCTCAATTCACCACCGTGATGATGCAGTGGGGTTTCTAGCTAGCTTCAGTGATCTTCCGGTCGTTATTTTCACCTGAGGCGTTATTATCCATCACTGGGGGTTTGCTTGAGATAGATGTGAATGTTTTTCAGACTAAAGAGTTATAAATGAAACATCTGAATTAAACCGGTTTGTCCATCATTGTTTTCTCCTCACAGACACAGCCATGATCATTATCATCAGGAACAGACTCCTACAGCGAGTGCGTGTTATGAGTAAACTCCTATTTTGGCCGAATCCCTGCGGAGCGGAAGAGATTTACTCCTCAGATTTCCCACACTGACATTCCTCTGGTAACATGCCATCGTATTACACACACACACAGTAACAAGTGCAGAAAACATCACAATAATGTGTTTTGGTGGAAAAGATCGGCTCTGTCCAGCGTCTCCTTCCAAGCGCTTTTCCGAAGCCGGAGAACGGAACGAAATCTGAAACGTTTCTGCAAAAAACACCTTTACCATGGTAACATTTTTGGCTA
>JAFVLL020034288.1:0-21678 GCA_021397915.2 Tor tambroides
TACGAATGACCTACACCTAACCCCGCCCCTAAACCTACCCGTCACTGGGGTTTAGACAAATCGTACTAAAGCGTACGAGTGAGGTCGTACGAATTCGTACGAATTAGCCACCTCGTAAAATACGTACGAATTGCCGTGAGATAGCGTTGGACTCATCATATCTCCTCATTGGATGCGCCTTTAGAGAGAAATGCATTTTTTTTGGATTACTTAATGAAAGAGTTTTTAATTTTTGATTTGAATTATTTCGTTGTAAAGTAGTATTTTATAGCATTCTATAAATATATTTATCATGTCAGTGAGGCAAGTATTTGATGAGATTCGTTCAGTTTTTGTGAAATGTTCCTGCTCAAGATCAAGACCACCCTGTTTGTTTTCTTTATTTTAAAAAGCAAACATTTTGCTGATATTGTGAGTGCACACAAATAAAATTATTTGCAGCTTCGAATGATGTATACTCTTATGAGGAAAAATTACGGCGTATTTTAATTTTCCACTCTTATTAAGAAAAAAATGCAAGTGATCTCGCTAGCGCCTCCATGTCCTTCAAAACGCGCTTCGGCTTCCACTTTTAGCACAAACGATTTTATATTTGTCACACATTTATCTTAAATTTTTAAATTTATATTGTGAAATGCATGAAGTTTTTTTATGTCTCAAATTGTGTTTATTTGAGAAGGCTAAACTGATCAAACATATGCTCAACTAACTGTCTGACGCTGCCCGCTTGGTATTTAAAAAAATAAATACAACTTGAATTTAACAAACATAAAACGTTCCAATCATGTTTCTAAATTAACTTAATAAAGAAACGAAACGAAATGAAATATAACCACTTTGCCGTTAAGAACCAAAACTGAACTTTTTTAATGGCTGCAACAGCAGCTGTGTAAAGGGGAAGAAAGAGAGAGAAAAAAAGACACGGGCTCGGGTCGGACTCGGGCGGAGAATTCTGATAAGCTGACAAGGGCCGGCCCGTGCAGGGCTCTATATTCGTTCCCTTGTTTCAGTTAAAAGTTCCCCCTCGGCTCGGCGGGCCCCCAGTCTACCTGGGCCCATATGCACCTGCATACCCTGCATGCCCAGACGCTATGCCACTGACCCCACCACCACCACCACGGTGATACCGGTATTACCGGTGTTGTCACACGTCGATTAACTGGTGGGAAAATTTCCTCACCGTCACAACCCTAATGTGGATACTTCCTTCTAATAAACTGGTTTAGTAGCTTTAACTAGGGGCAGCCGTGGCCTAACGGATAGAGAGTCGGACTTGTAACCCAAAGGTCGTGGGTTGGAGGCTCGGGTCCGGCAGGGATTGTAGGTGGGGGGAGTGAATAACCAGCACTCTCTCCACCCTCAATACCACGACTGAGGTGAGACCCTTGAGCAAGGCACCGAAACCCCAACTGCTCCGGGTGTATGTTCACTACGGTGTGCATGCACTTGGATGGGTTAAATGCAGAGAACAAATTCCAAGTATGGGTCACGATACTTGGCCACACACCACCTCCCTTTCCCCTTAATCATTGCTAACAGGTGCATGTAATATACAGCCATGCAATTTCATTTTTTACTGCAATAGTGCATATATTTATTTTCCAGTATCATCTAGTGAAAAACATTTCCGTGTGTGTATGAACAAGCTCCCATAAATGTTCAAGCACATGGACGTTTTGATTAGGTGTCCACATACTTTTGGTGCCCACATGTAGTTTTCCTTTGGTTATATGATATTGTACCTTACTTTCTGTAATTCTTGTGATCCCTTAGGTTCCCGCTGGAAGTCCATGTCCAATCAGGAGAAGCAGCCGTACTACGAAGAGCAAGCCAGACTGAGTCGGCAGCATCTGGAACGTTACCCAGACTACAAATACAAACCCCGGCCGAAGCGGACCTGTATCGTGGAGGGTAGACGACTGCGGGTCGGAGAGTACAAGGCCATGATGAAGAGTCGACGACAGGAGCAACGAGTTACTTACCCTCCAAGGTGATGCCTGCTGATACACTCAACAGATCTTAATTTTATATGATGCTATGCAAATCAATATGGTACCGATAGTTCACATTTATTTCTTTGGTTTAGACAGACATCCATCCATGTTAATCTATAGAGGAGAAATCAATCTACATCAGAGGTTGCGTTAAGCTAAATTATTTTTTTAGCAGTGACGGAAAAATCTGAAGGCCGTCCGTTACTTTGACAGATTACACTGAGGGTGATCTATTGTAATTTATAACTGTAATTCCCACCCCTGTCCAGTTGGTGGTGAGTGCGCTCCAGTGTGGCAGCAGAGCACAGGATCATCAGCCTCCAGAACAAAAATAAAACTGTCACGAGTCTTTTGCTATGCCTTTGATGACGCACGGGCGAGTATCCACTAGTAGTACAGCAAAAGAGATGATCAGTTCATGTGTGCTGCCGCTTGGCTTGCACTGAGGTGTCTACAGTGATCCATCACGCCACATTAGAGCGCCAAAACAGTATTTTTTGCTTGAATTTACTTATAAAATGGGCAGAATTTGAAATCTGAGACTTTTTCATATCAAAAGTAACAACGCACAAAGCGTAGCCTATTGCGATTTATTGGATGGGAGGCGCACTATATGTACGGTTCATTCATCAACAGAAAACAGCATCGATTGGGATTTAAGAATCGACATTGGTTCATAAAAATGAGAATCTACTAAAATTGATTTTTTTCTCTCGAATATTTGGTTTTTAGTGGCCTCCGCTGTCACTGCGGTGTGTGGTGTTGAACGTGAAAAGTGATGCATAGTCTCTGTTCATCTGTTCTTTTCAATAAATAAATAAATGCATAAGCCTATATGCTCATCCTGTAGGTTCATGATTAAAAATGAAAATGTGAACAAAAATAAAAGCAATTGTGTTGTTATAATTTAAAATATGAAAATGAAAGTGACGGGTGATGATAGATTGACACAATTTTTACGACCCTGTCTGTCAAAATGACAGCCAATATTAAAGTCTAACGTAACCTCTGATCTACATATAAAATATTGGTCACAAATTTTCGGTCACTTTCTAAATAATAAAAGTATAGCGCATCTACTAATAATGATATATAAATCGTTTTTTTTACCTTTGCAGATATGTTAGAAATGATGCATCGCGATACCAATGCCAACTTGTATCCGATCCACACTTTTTAAATCGATGCATCGCCTCATTAACTTTTATGCTGATGCAAATCTGTGAATATTAACCATTCCAAGAATCAGTAATGTGAAATACCTGATGTTTAGTTTGACGATTATTCCCACAGCCAATCAGAGCAGCAGCTACCGTACCCCTCCAGCGAAGGACAGTACCCGACCACGCCGGTGTCAGTGGCCCCATTGCCCTTGCACCCTGCTCTCCTGGAGCACTACCTTCCTCGGGGTCTGGAGCCCCCAAAAGGCCAAGGGAGCGAGATGCGGGAGGCTGTGAGGCCCAGACAGCCCTACAGTGAAGGGGAGGAGAGTGACGCGGGTGAACGCAGTGAGGGAGAGCTGGTTGTCCTCACTGACTGAGACAGAACAAGGAAATAATCGGAGGACAGAGAGGGTGGAAAATGCAATGAATGAGATATGAGAATATAATTGGGATATTTTGCAGTCCCTACCTACAACATAATGGTGTCCAACAAATGGTATAGGTCAGTGTTTTTCTGTCCAGTTGTGAGGATGTCCTGGTTTCAAACCCGCCAGAGCGGTCACATGGTTCTCTAGGGTTGGTTAGGAAGGCAGCAGACATAAACGAGGCACAGATCAGATTTTTCCAGTGGTGTAGGCCAGACATCCAGGATAGGTCTTACATACTGACCACAGCTTGGAAAATGCAAGACTTTTTCATTGTCAAGTCTTTTGAAGGCATTGTGAAGCTGGTGTTCCAAAATTGTTTTACAAATCATCAAATGTCACTGCATTTATTATGGAGTAAATGTGATCTGCGATGTGCATAAGCAATTGCACGAGAAACGGATTCTCTATAAGGGGTACAGAAAAGTATATTCACTGTTGGCTTATCTGAAAAAGTTCCACGTTTGACACCATGTCAAATGACTGGCAATAATAGCATGAAACAGTTATGTGAGATTATGGTCCATAAACAGAGAGATTATGGTCAGTATACTATGAAAAAAAAAAAAAAAAAATCATTCTTGGATGAACTATTTCTTTAAATTGTCAAAGCGTGAAGAGCTATGAATCATTTTGCCATAGAAAAAGAAAAAAAAACTGAACCCTATCTGTGTTATAATGCTTCTTGATGTCACCAGGGTTTTCCTGCAAAAGTTCCTGTTAAGACTGTGCCAAGGTACTTTCCAGAGCTCAAGGGCTGAGCAAAAAAAGAAAAAGAAAACAAGTGGACTTGGGAAAAGGAAGGAACATTCCTGAACTCCTTGTCCAGTTTATTATATCAGATAATGACGATTAGTGGCTGTTCTGTTACAGAGATTTAAGCAGCCTGGCCCTTTAAGACTCCCTACGTGGCGTCCTCTGCTGTTTGAATCTGGGTACTGCACTTAATTTCCCCAGGTCAAAATCATATATTTGTTTCTTCTGATTTAGTGCAGAATAATCACTTGAAATTCACTTGCCCCATCTAATATATAGTTTTTTCAGACCCTCATGATTCATAATAGAATTTCTTTCTTTTTTTTTTTCTTCAGAGTAGAATTTTGCACTTGATGAACATATGCAAATAATTTCTACTATTCATTTTGTGAAAGGAAATGTGAATAATGCCCTTCCCTGAGATTACTCCCATTTTTTAAATATTGGTTTACTTTTCTATTTGTGTGTGTGTGTGTGTGTGTGTGTGTATATAGAGTGATTTTGTGCTGAAGAAAATAAGTGAGTTATCATTCCAGCAGTTCTTATGACCGGGTCCATATTATTGGGCTGCTGGTCAATTTACAGTTGAGCTGAAATGTAAACATTTTGTTAAAAATTATAAACATTTATATTTTAAAAAGGACATTTAGAAGATATTTGCCAGTGGCCTGTTAGGATAAACCTAACATGTTAAAGGAAATGATGACCTGTATATAGCTGGACACAGAAATACAGTTTGTATTTTATCTGTAGAATGAACCCATGGGGGAAAAAAAAATATATGATTCGCTATCTGGACAACTGTTGCAAAACCAGCTGTTGTAAAATATAGATATAGACTTTATTTTGTTTATAAAAGTATGTAATTTAAAGGTGTACATGTTTTTTTTTTTTCTCTTCTGAATGTTGCATTTTTCCAAGCAAGTGTTGTGGTTTGTTTTTGAAGCATAAATAAAAATGTTATGTTTACTTCTGTGGTTGAGATTTTTTATATTTTTGGAGCGAACAACTGGCTTCAGATTAGTAAAGTGCTAATTATTAATCCAAGTCATAATCATAACTACAGTCAGTCGGACGTTATCACGTAAACTGGCTTATTGCACAGCAACTTTTGAATGTACATAGAACTTGAGAAAGAATGGTAGTTTTACCTCATTCAAACAGCTTAATCTCTGAGGAGAAATTAGTTCCTGCACATTAGCGCTGAGGATGTTGTCTTGCATGTGTGTAACTGCATTGTGCTTGTTTGATTCAGGATATCCTCAATAGTAGTCCTGTGCTTACCGGGACAAAATGCAGGTCGCCGTCCACAGGAGACAGGCAAAAGTTCATTGAGGAAACTTAAGTGTTTGACCGGGTGTGACACAGAAGACACTTTGGGTTACCAGAGGCCATTATCATTCACGCAGAATGTGCATTTAATGCATATTACAGATTTATTATTCTATTGTATCAAAGGGAAAAAAGACATTTGCACACAATTAGATCCAACTCTGACATTTTAATGGAAAATTTGAATAATTATTAAATGATTCTCCTCACAGTTGAATAGAAGCGAAAACATTGTACAGTATTTTTCACAATATTTCACAGTATTTACAGAATCCTTATCAGCCTCGCTGCGTTACAGTAGCGCCGCCTGCTGGTCTCCAGCAAACACACACTTGGGTCCATGCCAACCTAACAATGCAGTCCAGTTAAATATACAAAACAAGTAGAAATACTAAAGATGTAAGTATAAATGAAACATAATCTGTACATGTCTTCAGTACATTCACAAAAGAACTCATCTCAAATAAAGCGCACACTGTGAAGCCGACTTGTTTGGTATGTTTTCAATATAGCAAATGAAACAAAAATCCCAACACAGATGCTTCCTGTAAACATCCCTTTTAAGAGCAGAGGTTTAAAAAGGGATATTTACAAGGAGATGATAATTAATATTATATACAGGCGTGGTGCTATGAAATGTCTAGGATGTTAAAATCTTTGTTCCACCATCTCCATTCCAAAGGGAATAAACAGCTGTAGCCACATTAAGATGATATTAAAGTGAAAAAAAAAAAAAATCTCAGTTCAACAAAATAAGCTTTCCAGGAAATGGGAATGGTGTTTGTAAACATTTCCCCCTTCACATTAAAAATGGCCTTCATATCATAAAAGAAAACTGATAAGTAACTTAATATTTTACAGAAGTAGTTTTCTTCAGATGGACACATTCACATATGTACATCTACACACACATCTTGCAATTGCACTCCTGTTATATGACCATATCGTTCAAATTTATAACATTCTTCATGCGTGTAAGGAATATGCAACCTATATAAATATTTTTCACTTTTTTAGTCAACAGTCATCATGGACCACAAAGATGTAAAAATGCATCAGCTGACCTTAAAAGCAGAATCTTGTGGAAACTATCAAGAGCATTAAAAAGGTGACTTATGAATAAAGAATGTGAAGCAATTTTTTTTTTCTCATTATGAAAATTAATCCCAGTAGCTTACTGTAATTCTAATAAATGTTACATTTTCATTACTGTAATGCACATAAAACTAATTCAATTGTATAGCACATTTGTGGAATGGATTTACAGTATTTTTAGACTGATTTGAATTCATAAATATTGTTCAGACAGTATTTATTGATTTATTTTTACAGAAATGGGCACGCTTTTGCATTTTGTGCGCAACGTATTATTTCTTATTTTTACTTTAATTTGTATGGTGAAATTTGACCTAGAATTGTTTTCTCAAGATTCACCTTAAAACTGCAACTTAATTTTCTTTTTTTTTTTTTTTTTTTTTTTTTTAGATCTAAGCAGTAAAAAGTGAACACAACCAGAACACAGTATATTAGCACAGAGCTATCAGGCAGTTCCAACTCATTAGAGAAACATTGGCTACACAATTATTCATGATTTTGCTGAAGGGCCTCTCGCTTTCAGTCGTCGCCTGCGGCTCAAAGCGTTTCATTATTAACCTGCTCCTGACACAGAGCCACAGACACCTCAGAGATTTCACCGTGACCCCACTGCTCAAACGCAACATCTAGCTTCAGTTTCAAGATGGACTGAAAATGACTGCTGTACTAATTGATCAGGGACTGATCTGGTCAGTCAGTAAAAGGACACTTGGGTTCAACAAGCTGCCAGACAGATTCCAGTGATGCTCAAAATGGATGAATCTCACAAAAACATATTCAGGTCACAATGTATGACAAAAGAGATGAGGAAAATTAAGAAATTACATTTTGCAATAAAAGATGATAGAACATGTTTTTCTTGCAGTCTGACATTTCCATAATTTAGCTCATTTCTCTCCCCATGTTCTTTTAATGGCTCCACATGTTTTTTAATTCTCATACTCCTTAATTTTCACAGGATTCTCAATACTGTTAAACAGTAATTCGAATTTTTCCTGTTAAATTAATCGTAAGAGTTGTGTATAAAAAAAGAAAAAAAAAGGCTTACTCTTTTTTTTTTTTTTTTCCTTTTCTTTTGGGTATATGGCCTGACATGTTCTTGACAGATTCCCACAAATATCTCTCTACCTCTATTTAAACTACATTACAGCTGGAGTGACCAAAATGGTGCAATTCTTGGCATTTTCAATACGCATGACAAAATAAACAGATGATTTTGTGCTTTGTGTGGCTTTAGCAAGTTTCTACTGAAATGTTTTACTCAGACAAAAACGGACATCATTTTACAGCCAAAGCATAATATATTGCCACAAAGAAATTAAATAAAGCAAAAGACTGGGAAATGTGAAATTATGATCTTGTAGATGAGAGAAGTTTAGATGAACAGCACTGAAACTAAATGTAATTCAAAATGTTTCTGAAAAAAAAACAAAAACAAAAAAACCCCCCACATACAACCAGACAGTCCAGGTATTTAAGCTGAAATGGCAATTATAGCACTAAATCACAAATTAATATTCCAAACTTAAATAATCTCGTCCTTTTCACTCCAGGACATTGAGTCCTCACAGATGGTGACCTGAATCAAACTACAAAACACTGTTACATAAATATTGCCCCCTTTTCCTGTTTTGGAAAACCATTAGATTGAACGTTTGGGGGGGGGGGGGGGGCCGTTGGGGGGGGGGGGGTTACATTAGGAATGAGCTTAGTGATCATTGAGCAGATAATGACTTTCAAATCTCAGTTTGAGCTCTGCCAGGTGATGCAAACGCATTTAGGACAGAGAGCGAGGGAAGGAGGGGGAAGTGGGAGGCAGGTGGTAATATTCCTCAGCACTGTGATGACTGGAAAATTCAACAGATCTCCTCATAACCATAAAAGCTAAATAGGTGGAAATGTGGCTGAGGGGTCTCGTGGCCTTGACTTCTTGGGAATGTCTGGAGTGAGGTTACATTGACTTCAATGGTTACTTGGTTACTTGCCTTTTAGCTGACGCCATTCATCCAAAGTGACTTACAGGGGACTAAATACAGGGTTTAAGTCATTTGCTCAAGTGCGTAATAGTACAGAACAGGGCAGGATTTTGTCCTCAGTAAGTATTTAGTTCCTGAGTCAAGTCCTTTTGGTTCTTAGACAGAAACTTTTGTATTACCAGCCCAGATTTTTATACATAACTCCATTACTGCACAGTAAGATAAATCTGAAAGTGCTTTTTTTTTGGACTTTGCAAAAGAAACAATGGTGGGCCACATCCGTTTGACAGAAGCATTATGAAGCCACAGGCTGGATGTTTCGTGTTAGTCAGTGCCCGCAGTATCAACATATCCCCTTGCTAAACATCACTACAGGCCTCCTTCACAGCAAATTCTGCGCAAGTTTGCTATGGTTCTCACACCGCAAAACCCATAACAAGAAGTCAAAGCAAAGTCGGCTCCAAGAGCGCAATGACTACTTTGGTGCAAAACAAATGCCCAAATTAATAAATAAACTGTAATTAGAACATAAAAAACACACTCATTTCAAGTGAAACTAGATCAACTAAAAGTTGAGTCCCAAAGAGAAACATGGTGTTTGATAAAGGAATCAAGAATTTGTGGAACTACGACTTGGCAGACAAGTTGTCAACCAATCATAAGAGGTCCCAGTGCTCACCCCTGCTGCACCCCATACCCTTCCCTGACTGAAAATGCCTCTGATTCCACAGTCAAACAGTCAACGATGAGGTCAACAGATACCAGCACTGTCCTGACATCTCATTTGGGGATCTCCAGGGCCATTACAGCAGGTTTGGTCTTGAAGTACTGATTGAAACGTAGCACGGCATACCTAGGAAAAGAGTATGACAGAATCAGAGCTTGATTTTATTTATTTAGGTCACATTTATCCCCAATAATGTTTTTTTAACCTTTATAAAGAGATGGTTTTTATAAACAAATAAAAACAAAAAACATGTCACATTTTAAATTTAAAATTTTTGACTTTTTTTTTTTTTTTACTTTTTCCTACATACAAGGCGGCAGATTTTTTAAACAGGCTGTAGGATCCCTCCTGATCTCATCTGCGCAGGCAGTGATTTGTTGTTAAAAGGTGCAGCCTGAGTGGAACCACGACCTGTTGCTTGGAAACTGGCGACGTAGGAAGTTTACAGAATATATTACTTGAGCCAGTTTAATAAAAGTGAGCCACGATTCCTACAAAAATATCCTCAGCCTACGGATGACATAACTCACCCCCTCCAAAAAACCAAAACCAGAGTAACTTGAGTAAAGCTTCATTGTGCTACAGATACACAACCCTGAAGATTTCAAGTGCGGTTTAGGTTGAGTGCCAAAGTCACAGAGGACAGCAGGCTGTAACTCACTTGTTGCAGTCAAATCTACTTTTCACCTCTGGAAAACAAACACCATTGACTGGTTTCTATAGGCAATAGAAATAACAATCCGCACCCATTCATTTTGCAGTATGTGGGAGAGCTTCATATTAGACGTTCACCTCCAACTGAGGCTTTCATTCACAGATTCAGCTCTAATGTATTTTTAAAGTGCAAAGACAACGGACAAGGTATTGGGACATTGTTTTAGCCATGAACCCAAGAGAGCTCAGCTTCAGGTCTGATTCTGTTTGAAGCATTTTCTGCTGCTTTCTCTCTCTAATTACAAAATGTTGTTTATTTCTTTATTTTGTATTTTCTTTTTGTTTTACTTTTGATATTAAAGTGACAAATAACCTGCAGACCCATATAGTATAATTATATTTTAAGGGTATTAATATGATTTATATTATGATATTCATAAAATGTATGTCACCACATACTACTTATATTAGCATTTTTAAAAAAAATTAACTATCTAATTTTGGTCTGATTTGTCCAGTAATTAAATGCCAGGAATAATTCCCAGTATACAATTTGATATTAGCTTACAAAAGTATCTTTTGGAACTAAAACTTGCTTGTTTATTGGCTGCATGAGTTGCCACCACTTACTGTCACTTACATATCACTTACTGTACATTCTTTATCTGCCAGTAATACCCATTTCTCTTAACACAGTCAGAGTTGATAATGATCTTTATGCCTGTAAATAAATCCTCCCCCATCACAGAGATGAAAGGTTTGCTGAGCTGGGTATGCTGCTTACCCGAGGAAGTCAAACTCGATGGTGGAGTACTTGGCTTGGATCAGGGCCCAGAAACCCCAGAAGAAATGTGAAGCCTGCCAAAGCGGAAGAACAAGAACTTTAGGCCAAAGCCTCTCAGCTCAGTCCATACACAGACGTATCGCTGACACCAATCAACATGCAAAAAGCTTGTAATCCATATCCTTGGAATAAACTTCATAAATGCAGCATTATGGAAACACTTCCTCCTATATGATCCTCTTCACACTCACCAGAGCAAATTTGTTGACCTGTACGTAGAGCGTCTCCAGTTCACGCTGACTCACCTCTTCACCTTTCTTGGTAAAGAGCTTGTAGGCCTGCAAATAAGTGTGCAACCAGTCCAACTGCATTTCTCGACTGGGATAAAGGTTATAGTCGGGTTCACTCATGCCTGATAAACACACAGAAACACGTATGAGGTTACTGCAAAACAAATCCCAGAGGATTACTTTTATGAATGATATTTTAATGCTGCTCACCTGCAAATTCATTAAAATGGTTTCCAATGTCAAATGCTTGGTAGTTGTAACTTGAGTATTCATAATCGATACACCGAACATGACCTGAAAAAAGCAAGAGTGGTTGATTTGTAGTAAGTAAAACAAAATAGTAGACTTGAGTGCCTTTTAAAACAAAATCACAAAATGCAATGCCTTAGGTGAAAAGTGTTAACACTTTGGCTCTATGGTGTTGTTAATAGTTCTTTGTTTGAGCAGGCCAACATGTCAACTTCTGGCTCAACCAAATGAAGGATTTCATGTTTGCCTAAATAATAAAACACAGGAGACAGCATGGAAACAGTGGCAGCAGTGTTTGAGAAACCTGGCAGCAGTCAATATATTTGCTATTCTGTTGCACATTGAAGCATTTTAAAACAACAGAAAACACATTAAAGCCACAGTAAAGATATCTATAAATGTCTATTTCAAATAATTCAATTCTTTTGAACTTTTTATTCATCAAAGAATCCTGAAAAAAAAAAGTATCACGGTTACCACAAAAACATTGTTTTCAACACTGATAATAACAAATGTTTCTTGAGTATCAAATCAGCATATTAGAATGATTTCTGAAGTATCATGTGACACTGAAGACTGGAGTAATGAGGCTGAAAATTCAGTTTTGCCATTACAGAATTTTAAAATATATAAATTAATCTTTTACAAAAGAATATTTCACAGCTTTTACTCCATTTTTTGATCAAATGCAACCTTAGTGAGCATAAAAGACTTGTTTCAAAAACACACACAAAAAAAATCTTCCCATCCATAGGAGCTGAATTGAACATGAAAAGTGGGCTATAAAATAATGAATATTATTTTTCCCTCCCACATGACTTTGGTTACACAAGAAGAAAGCTGTTTCAGAGGCAGAGCAAGATTTTGATAAAAGATTATTACTCACTTGTAATACACACTTGTGCACATAATGAGACCAGGCACTTTTATTATAAAAGTAAACAGTAAGTTTGATTTCATGTTGTCATGGTGTACACCAGCAAAACTCACCTTCCTTTGCATTGTGAATGATGTTCTTGCAGAGCAGGTCATTGTGACAGAGCACTACAGGAGAACCCAGCTGCGACAGGTGTTCCTTCATCCACATCATTTCCTGTTCTAGAACTTCCTGACTGGGTACTTCCTGCTGAATTCTAATTCAGAGAAGAGAGAAACAGATGAGTGATTCAAGCACATGACAAACAGAGAGTCAAGAGTATTTGACAAATGCAACAATGTATTTATTACCGAGTTAGAACTATTAAAAGTTTTTAATGATATTTTGTTGTCTGTTGACTCAGGCGATTCTGTGATACTCTTACTCTTAGATTTAACTGGTGACATTGATTCTGTGGACCACAGAATTCTTATCTCACAACTTGAACAATGTATGGGTATTGAAGGTTGTGCTCTTAATTGGTTTAAGTCCTATCTGAATGATAAAACTTTTTCTGTTTGTCTTGACGGGTTCTCTTCTTCTGTTTCCGTTTTGAATTATGGAGTCCCTCAGGGCTCCATTTTGGTCCCTGTTTAGTTCTGGTTGTATATACTTCCTTTGGGTACTATTCTTTCTAAACATTTGGTGTCATTTCACTTTTATGCTGATGACACACAAATGTATTTGCCCTTAAAGGAAGATGACAGAAAAAGGCTTAAGCTCATTATCAGCATGCTTGTCTTAGTTTTCTTCATTTTTATTTTTTTTTTTTTGCATTTAATGATAGCAAAACTGAGGTTATTGTGTTTGGGCCCACAGGTGTTTCAGGTACTTTTAACGGTGACCTGGGAGATTTGGTCCCCTATGTAAAATACTCTGCTGGGTGTTATTTTTGATTCTGCCCTCAAATTTGATAAACAGATAATCGCTGTAGTTAAACCTAGTTTTTTCCAATTAAGATTATTGTCTAAGCCTAAGAGTTTCTTAACATTTGCAGAGTTTGAGAGAGTGTTTCATACGTTCTTTCATCTAGACTTGACATTTGTAATTCTCTTTATATTGGAATGAGTCAATCCAACATTAGTCATCTTCAGATGGTTCAAAATGCAGCCGCCAGACTTTTGACTGGCACTCGGAAATTTGATCATATTTCCCCAATATTAAACTCTTTGCACTGGCTGCTGATTTGTTATAGAATTGATTTCAAAATTTCGCCTTTTTTTTTTTAAAGTTCTAAACGGATTAGCTCCAAAATATCTTAGTTGAGTTATAATAAGTCGAGGGATGATCAAGCTTTTTCTATTGTTGGTCCAAAATTGTGGAATAGTCTTGCTTTATCCCTAAGATTAATCTCCACGGTCTGAATTTAAATCTGAATTTAATTCAAATACGTCAAAACGCCGGCTCCTGTTTCAGCAGCACCACACGCATGTGTTGTGGTACTCTCGTGAACGTGCAGCACAGACTGACACAGAAGAGAACAATTGTTGAATAAAGGCATTATTTTTGTTTTCTTTGTGCACAAAAAGTATTCTTGTAGCTTCATAAAATTAAAGTTGAACCACAGATGTCACATGGACTATTTTAACTATGTTCTTACTACCTTTCTGGGCCTTGAACGTGTCAGTTGTGTTGCTGTCTATGGAGAGTCAGAAAGCTCTTGGATTTCATCAAAAATATCTTAATTTGTGTTCTGAAGATGAACGAAGGTCTTACGGGTTTGGAACGACATGAGGGGGGTAATTAATGGGAGAATTTTTATTTTTAGATGAACTATCCCTTTAATTAGTTCATGTTAGCTGAAGTCTGTTAAATAACATTAACAAACACACTTTGGATTTTAATAATGTTTTATTATATGCTGAAATTAACATTAAGATTAATAAAAGTATTTTTCATTGCCAGTTCATGGAATCCTATTGTTTCAACTAAATGCTTCATCAGGCTTTTAACGGATGGATTAACAAAAGAGAAATTAAGACAGTGATAAAGTCGCCCAGTTAAACCAATGAGAAAGCCTGTCTGAATGACCACTCTCCCTTCATAATGGGCTTAAGGAGCTATTTCTAGAATCTTCTTTTGCCCTGCAGCGGCTCACTCAAACCCTAGTAGCACTGATCTGATTTGTTGCTTTTTTGCGTAAGTTTATGACTTGTACAAAGTAAGAGTAAACTACTGCGTGAAATCGGCCGATTACACTTTGGGCAGTAATATAATCTCCACCAGAGAAACTCTTATGAAACTAATGCTCTAATGACCAATGACGTAAATGACTTCACATGTGCATTATCTCTGGCTCCCGATAAACGTCAGGATGCAAACAGCCACCAGCTTTTAAGAGCGAGCATCTTTGTAAGGAAGACAGTAGAGATGATTATGTGACATAACAGCTCTGTGCATGAGATTAGACGGACGGATGCAATCTGTGTACCATGGTGTAACACCTGTCTGAGCAAAATCAAAATTTACTGAGGTTTCAAATGGCTTTAATAGCTCTCATCCAATCAGATTCTGAGTTGTGAACTATTTGTGTTATAATCTGAATTTTAGATCACTGAAGATTTCAGATCCACTCTCTGAGGTTTACCTGACGTTAGATGCTTGGTCTGTGAACTCAGTGGCCACCAGTGAGAAGTACTTGCGCATTTTGATCCACAGGTTGGGTTTGGGGATGCAGCCGTTGTGTGCGTGGATGGCATGAATGCGGGCCATTTCACGTGCAATCAGCCTGCCAATAATAACAAAGGAAGACTTTGGTCAAAATGGCAGTGTTTAATTTCAGGTTAAACACAATGCCTGGAAAAAGCTGTTTGTGTGGAAAAATGGATCCAGCCCAGGGTCACCGGTGTAGATTTTGATACGGTTCACTGTGTGCCTGGAAGGACATTACGTGACCCTCATGACGGGAACGATCACTTCTGTCTGAGTGCACATGAACTTCACTCCAAATTTGCAGTTAGCTTAGACTATATGAAGAACAATAAACCATTTTTACAAAAACCATGTTTTGAAAAGATGCCTATTATGTCACCTTTGTTCTCTTTTTCATCAAATTATGTGTCTACTTAAGCAACTTGTATTCAAATGTTAAGACAATTTGATGTTACAAAAGATTTTTTGTTTCAAATAAATGCTATTTATCAAAGAATCCTAGAAAAGAATGATCACAGTTTCCACAAAAAATATTACGAAGCACAACTTATTTCAATATTGGTAAGAAATGTTTTTGAGCAGCAAATCAGCATATTAGAATGATTTCTAAAGGATCATGTGACCCTGAAGACTGGAGTAATGATGCTGAAAATTCAGCTTTACATCAGGAATAAATTACATTTTAAAATATATTCAAATAGAAAACACTTATTTTAATTTGCAATAATATTTCAGAATATTACTGCTTCCACTGTATTTTTTATCAAATAATTAATGAGCATATGAGACTTCTTTCAAAAACATTTTACAAATATTAACAATCCCACTTTTGAATGGTAGTGTAAACTGATCATTTTCAGTATTGATTTTTAACTCATTGCAATGCATTCTGGGATTCTCTTATCAAAGGATAATATCTTAAAATTTGGACAAATGATGTATAATTATGTAAGAAGTATAAGGTTTTGGAACAGAGCTAAGGTCAGTTTTAATGACTTCCTTATTATAGTCACAAGGGTCAAAATAGGCAATGTACATCAAGCTAAAATCAGAGTGAAGTACTCCATGTTCTAACCCAAATGCCAAAGTCAAAAGACCAAATAAATGTGTTATTTTTAGAACGAACACCCATTTGGATCCTTCTATTTCGTGCCTCGTGCCGAACGGACCCACCTGAGTAACACAGGGTCCCTGACGTCTTGAGTATCCAGAGCACGTCCTTGCATGAACTCATAGCAGATGCCATTCAGGAAGGTGCAGTAAAGTCGGGGTGCGCAACCGTTGGCATGCAGAACCTGGAAGCTCTTCAGTTCATTGTCTCGGTCCACGATCAGTTCCGTCTTGTTGCCATACACCCTTACCAGCACCACATCCTCGAGGCAGTCCTCCACATAACACCCCACCAGTTTGTTAGTTGTACCATCGGTGAAAAGCTAAAGGGACAATACAAACATAAGTAAGGATTGCAATCACAGCTATTTTTGATTGCAAGATACATAAACTTTACAGACGACTTGAAACAGCATTCAAAACCAGTTTTACTTCAAACAAGAACTGCATGTTGAAACTGTTTTATGTTTAATTAAAGGGTTAGTTCAGCCACAAATGAAAATGTACTCACCCTCAGGCCATCCAAGATGTAGATGAGTTTGTTTGGTAATCAGAAAAGACTTGGAGAAATTTAGCAATAGATCACTTGCTCACCAGTGGATCCTCTGCAGTGAATGGGTGCCGTCAGAATGAGAGTCCAAACAGCTGATAAAAACATCACAATAATCCACACCACTCCAGTCCATCAATTAAAGTCTTGTGAAGTGCAAAAGCTGCATGTTTGTAAGAAACAAATCCAAAGATGTTTTTAATTTCAAACTGTAGCTTCCAGCTAAAATACCAATCCTCTATCCATATAATTGCTTTCTTGAATGAAAAAGTTGTCTTGTCTGAATCAGGAGAGAAATAAGTGAAAACAGTTTGTATGTTGGTGGATTTTGAAGTAAGAGAACAACAGGGATTTTTTACTAAACAAAGCGTTATTATGGATTATGGATTTGTATTTTGGTCAGAAGACTTTTTACTTCACAAGATGTTAACTGATGGACTGGAGTCGTGTGGATTACTTTGATGTTTTTTATCAGCTGTTTGAATGATAAAGAAAAACTCATCTACAGCTTTGTTGGCCTGAGGTTAAGTAAATTTTTATAAATTTTTATTTTTGGGTGAACTATTCCTTTAAAAGACACAAAAAAGCTATTTTAAATGTCATTCACAATGGAGCATATGATAAACTGGCAAAACTTAAAATGCTTTGTGCTTGTAGCATTGTATCCCACAATTCACTGCAGCAGCCTTGCCACCCACCAATGCATTTCTGAGATTCCTGAAATGACTAATGTAAAAACAGCACGAGTGGTCAACATACAGTACAGAGGATGAATTCAACTCTGAGCAGGTGCCGTTTTAACTGTTCAACAGTTTTGTCAACAGGTTGCACACTTTTATCTTTTAATGTGTCTCAATAGCAAATGGATTCAAGATATATCGCTGACAACAAATATTCCATAACTATATGAACAATTTTACAGTTGAGCCTAGGTCAGGTGGTTATCATCAACCACCACAACACAACATCTAACTCTTTCGGCTATGTCACATGACCATGCGGCTCTCCTAAACGGCTGGAACACTGGAGCTCATCTTGTTGTAATCTGATGAATGGTATCAGTATGCCACGCGCCAACAGAGGAGCTTTATTTTGAGCATTTTGGCTTCATTCAAACAAATGTACCAAAGCAGCTGTGAACAATACGTTTGGGCACAATGCATATTTTTCATTGATGAAAACTATGCTGGCTATCTGTAAACAGTGCCGTGCCTAGGGCTGGGTATTGTTCAAAAATTTTCGATATCGATACCGATACCGATACCTTGAGTTCAATACCGGTTCCTGAACGATACTTTTTTCGATACCAATTTTATGAAATCAGTTTTAATAAGATTACATTATCTCAAAAAACTTTGGTTTTATTTTTTTCAGCTTGTTGACATTTATACAGACTCAAAGCCTCATCTCCTAAGCCACTGCACAAAGGAACAAAATATATCTAACACAATATATCAGTGCAAATAATTTTAATAAAAGTTCAAATAGTGTTCAGTTTACACATCTGTTAGGCTACATTTACACTAGTGCGTGTTCGTTTTAAAACATAGCTCAGACAGAATCATCATTTCTATTAATTTATTCTAGGTTAAAGAAATTGAAAATCTTTATCCACTTTCATAAGTAGGTGTTTTATTTTCTTCCACCATATGTTTTATTGTTATTAAATTCTGGTGTAGTATGTCTAATTATTTGAATGGATAAAAACAACTTAGTTTATTAAAATTTATTCTTAAAATAGCCTTATGAAATGTTTTATTTTTCCTCAGAAATTCTGTGTTCTGTATCTGGTTTTCAAATGAAGGCATAAAACATTAATTTCATTTATCTTTAAATTATTGAAAATCAAAGTTTATTTATTTAGGCAAACAAAATTTTACTTTAAAATTAAAACATGGAAGAAATGTTGTGTGATCTTTACATTAAAAAAATAAAGTTTTAATAATTTTAATAGTAGCCTAGTAGTAGCAGTATGTACACACTGTTGAACAATATTAATATATTTCTGCCGCAATGTCTTCCAAGTTAAACCGAACTTTTATTTTGATGGGTTGCCGTGAATACCTTTACAGTTCTGTGTGTGTATAATATGACGCTAGTTTTACTCAAATCAAATGGTAAAATGCTCATGAAGTGACTCTCAGTGCAGTTCAGGAGATGTTGTTCATGTGTTTATGACCTCATTTAGACAGCAGACGCTGAAATGACCGCAAGCGTAACACGCGCTTCAGTCTGTGTGTAAACACAACCGCGCGATATAGAGAGCAAACTGCTCCGTACGCTTTCGAATCGCTCTCGCGGATGTCAAACACTGGTCGATCTGCGCCGTGTCGCTTCTAGTCAAACACACCTAGTGTTGCAGGCTTATTGCCTCACTGACGCTGATGAGATTAACCCCTTAGGTATCGAAATTTGGTACCGAACGACAAGACGTTTTTCGATACTCGGTGGTATCGAGGCAATTCGGTCGGTGCCTAAAAAGTATCGAACTCGATACCCAGCCCTAGCCGTGCCACCTGCGTGGAGGTCGAACGGGATTAGGTTCATTCATCCTGGCTTCAAAACAACTCATGGCAAACACAACTCATGCTGTCGTCCAACAGTATCTCAAAAAAAAAAAAAAAAAAAAAAAAAAGTTTGAAATCACAGGTCATGAGAGAATTTTAAGGGGGAAAGGGAAGTGGTGTGTGACCAAGTATGGTGACCCATACTCGGAATTTGTCCTCTGCATTTAACCATCCAAGTGCACGCACACAGTATTGAACATACAACCCGGGGAGCAGTTGGGGGTTTGGTGCCTTGCTCAAGGGTCTCACCTCAGTCGTGGAGAGAGTGCTGGTTATTCACTCCCCCCACCTACAATCCCTGCCGGACCTGAGCCTCGAACCCACGACCTTCGGGTTACAAGTCCGACTCTCTACCCATTAAGCCACGACTGCCCAAGAATTAATGAAATATCAAAATGAAGTCTATTTTTAGGACCAAGACCAAGGATGGGCCAATGGAAAAGTTTTTGGCCATGTGTTTTTGTCTCATGCAAATTTAAATAAATTGAATATCGCTGTTGTGAATTCTGCAGATTTGAATGTCACCAAGGTTACATTATCTAACTGGCTGACTTAGTTGAGGTTTTGTTGAATTCACAACAAGGACTTTTGAAAGGAATGGGCTGAACATTATAAACGAATCAGAAGCTTTGCCATCATTTTCCTGAAAAAGTGTCGTGTGGGTCGACAGCTAATGTGTACATAATTGCATACATAATTTTTTAGATAAATCATGTTAAAATGAGAAAAAAGATGCATCAACTTTTGAGGGACGTTTATTTGTTTACATCTAACTAACAAGGTATTGCCTCACATTATGTATTTTGCACCAAAATAAAAACTACAGAGCTTCAATCAGAAAATTAAGCATTTAAATATATTGCTAAGACATTATTGGGAGGTAAAGAGTAAACATGTAAGTAGTCTGTTATACTTGTATAAAGATCTCATTGATTTTTCATTACAAGCTATGAGAAATTAATCTTACTTTTTGGCTATATGAATACCGGCAACTACAAAAAAAATAAAATAAAATAAATTATATATATATATATATATATATATATATATGATCAGTTTGGGCCCCTAAAACAAGGGGTCTTTTTTCCTCCTTGTGTACGAATTTCATATTCTCAATATATCACACGGTATAAGCCATAAAAGCCTGGTGTATCAAATATGATACTCAACACATATGCAAACTTAAAAAAAAAAATATTTTGCCTGAAGTTTCAATGAACTTTTGCATTTCAAAATATTTGATTTTTCTGACTTTAATTTCATATGTAATACTTTACAGGGTTAATACAGCTGTATAAGTTCTGGCATATTAATTCTATAGCATATAAAAAGCTAGAACATTTATTTATGACTAAAAACCTTAAAATTTAAGGAAAGAAACTATTTTTAAAAATTCTGATAATTTGTTTTGTATTACATTAATGAGAATTTAGGAGAAAATGTGCTTAATATCACAAAATAAGGCTTCATTTTGTTTAAGCAAAAGAAATGATTTCCTATATCTTGCTTTTAGGGTGAAATGTGTCTCGGACATGTCATCATGACATTCATTAGTGACGTGGACTGGGACACGCTGTCTCTGCGTAAAGACAAACAACCAACAATAACACTGTTCATTAGTAACATTCATTTCCCATCACATCATAAATGATAACACTCAAAAAGATACGACATACAAGGCTGATAATCGGTGCAATAATGCAAGCTTATAGTTGTGTTAAGTGTGTAGCCTATGTGGCGTTGGGCGGAGACATAAGGCCAGACAGTCAGTGTGACTCAGGCTATATAACAGCTGCATTAGGACAAACTACCTCACAGGCTGCATGGGAGGTTTGCTTTATTACTATTACTATTAAAATATCTGTTATTAACTGTGAAAATGCGTAATGAATATAAACATTTTCCAATGAAGTTGTGAGACATTGATCTGCGATTACGCAAATGGAACAGGCTGATCACTTTTGAATCAAATGTGGTTTTGGGTCGAGTCAATCTAATCAGATCAACTAGTTTCAAACCAGAACGCCAGGTGGGAGCTGCTCTATCTGAGAGATAACCTCGTATTCAGAGGTGATAAGCAACAGCTGACCTGTGTCAAGAACAAAAGAAGCAAAATATATAACCGTTGCACCAGCATGTACAGACAGAAACTTCATCAACATGACCTGCAACAAAATGCACTGACACCACCTGTGAGCAAAAAGACCTTGGGGTTTATTTAAATCAGATTTATGCATTGTATTTATGCAAATGCAGCACAAGTACATTTTCATTATGGCAATACACCTTACTAAGCTAACTCATTTCACCGTACTTAAAGATTTATTTAGGTGTTAATATGTAGTTGAACTGGGATATGCAAACATGAACTATGTTGACACAATAATGAAAGTACAGATTAAAATAAATAACCTTAATCATAACCTAAACGTTTTTAA
>JAFVLL020034290.1:0-31686 GCA_021397915.2 Tor tambroides
GAGGATCTCATGAGCCGCCATCCAGGATAAATCCTTGTGCCTGTTCTGTAGAGCGGGGTGAGCAGCGTTCCTCCAAACTTGCTTGGCCTCACTTAGGGTGAGGCCTGGAACTGGACTCACCGGTTCCCGGTCCTGCACAAGTAGCCAAAAGGCCGAGAAGCGATACCCACAAATGGTCAACAGCAGGAACCACATTCTTTGACACAGCAAATTTGATGATGGTAAGCTTTTATTTTGTTAATTTTTTAACTCTAATAGTTCTTGTGCACAATGGAATTGTTAACATAGCTCAGGTAAGGTAAGGCTTAAAGGGTTATGAAACCCCCCCCTTACTTGAGCACCAGTCATTCACACCTTAGATTTGAAAAAGGTTCAAGAAATGGGCGTATAAAGCTGTGATAAAATGGGAGGGTAAAGGGTGGGATGAAGGGAGGAGACAGTATGAGGAGGGGAGGGGTCAAAGCACAACAACACAACTCAATGGTCCAACAATCACACTCACTACATACACTAAAGAACAATGAGTGGAGATTAGGGGTGTGCGATATGACAATTTTTGATCGTGGACGATAAAAATGTCTCCACGATCTGCTTTTGAAGAAATATCGTAGCGTCGCGCTACAGCGCACATTCTGGCGCTGGTCTGACGTCCGCTATTTCTGAGCGCATACACCCGAAGCGTGCACACTAAAAAGCCTGTTAAACAGCGCCTGATTACTGAACCAAGTTATCTTTTGCACTAATACTGTCAAAACACACAAGGTTTACATATAGACTAGGGGTGTGCGATATGACGATTTTTGATCGTGGACGATGAAAATGTCTCCACGATCTGCTTTTGAAGAAATATAGTATCATGCTACAGCGCACATTCTGGCGCCTCCTCACAACACGACATACAGCGGTAGACAGGACACTGCATTTATTTGTGATTGCAAAAGTACATTATTTGTATACAAGCCTTGCCGGTTAAATGTTTCATTCGCACATACACCAGAAACGCGCGCTAAAAAGCCTGTTAAACAGCGCCTGATTACTGAACTAAGTTATCTTTTGCGCTAATACTGTCAAAACACACAAGGTTCACATAGGCTACGTTCACACTGTCAGTTTTTAGGATTGACAACCGCATTTTCTTTACAGGTGTGAGTCTCGAAATGTCTCGTTCACACAGCAGCTTACAGTTGTGTTTAGAATACTGTCTGTATGAACGTGCAACCGGAGTCAAGTCCATATTCCTTACCAGTAACCATAGCGACAGTGACCAAAGTAAAATCAAAGATGGCACCGTCCATAAAACAAAGTCTTTATCACTTTATGACACGACAAGAGTCCAATCGAACCGCGAGTTCATTCGTCAAATCTTCATTAACCGACGGCAGCTTTTAAACTTGGGTGGAGAGCGGAGCATTTGAATCGCGCGGATGCGTGCAGAACACAAAACTGACAGGAGCGGCTCGGGTGGAAAATTGACGGGATCTAAAAATTTCAGATGACATGCAGCTCATTTCTCCGTCACTGTAAGTTACCGAAAACACGAAACACACGGTAGATGCGCGTTTGTGCGGCAGAGCGGCGCTCTCTCGCGCTGTATGACGTGACAGACAACTAGTTGTCCAGTCCTGTTCCGTTCACACAGCGCATGTGTTCCGAGAATGCGGTTGTGAGTCCTGAAAATGTAATATGGTTACATTCACACACAGTTTGGTTATTTACGGGTGTGACAACCACATTCTGTAACCGAACTCACACCCGTAAATAACCAAACTGTGTGTGAATGTAACCATATTAATGACTCAAATACAGGACTGACAACCGTATTCTGCTGCTGTGTGAACGTAGCCATATAGACTCAGTTGGTTATGTCTCAAATGAAAGTAAACAGTTCAGAGAAAAACAGATAGCATTTATGTTCAGCAGAAGAAAGAAACTCACTCAGGTTTAAAACAACTTTTGAGTAAACGATGGTATAATTATAAAACACAATGACAGAATTGACAGACAGATGACAGAATTTTTATTTTTGGGTGAACTATTCCTTTAATGTTAATAAAACAGCAAAAAGCAAAGAGAAAAATCACTCAGTACTGTTGGCTGAAAAACTTTAATACAGTTGCTTTAGGAATCAGTCTATATAGTTTTTTGTTTTTATATCTGTTCATTCAAATTCTTGAATGCTACTGCTAAATACACCTATTGTACCTGAAAACAAAACACTGTTTTATTTGTGTATTGTGTGTAGGGCTGGGCGATATATCTCATGCGATATGCATACGCATCTCGTCAGTAAAGCCGGTTTCTTGATTAGCGCTAAATCTCCATCACCTGTTTTCAAATGGAGCGGCATTTAATACACAGAGCCGTAAATCACTGACAAGCTACGCAATATCATGTTCATTATCGAAGGCGATTCATCTGCGATAATGAACGCGATATTGCGTAGCTTGTCAGTAAACTACGGCTCTGTGAATTAAATGCTGCTCCATTTGAAAACAGGTGATGGAGATTTAGCGCTAATCAAGGAGCCGGTTTTACTGACGAGATGCGCATGCATATTGCATGAGATAAATCGCCCAGCCCTATTGTAATGTGTATCTTTGTTCTTATGTTTTTAATAAGAAAGATAAAATAATGACACAGATTTTTCTCTTTGCCCACTTTGGCCTAAATAATATCTGCTATTTTTTTTTTTTTTTTTTGGAAAGGCTTCGTCTTGATAACAGGGAAATTAGTTTGGCTGTAATGCTCAGACAACTTGCAAAATAGTAAAACCAACATGACAAAGAATCGTGATAAAATCGTGAATCGTGATATTTCTCAAAAAAAAAAAATCGTGATATGATATTTTTTCCATATTGCCCACCCCTAGTGGAGATAAAGACAGAAGAATTGGGGGCACACCGCATTTTAAAAATATGACCATATATGATCAAAGTAAGAACCTTAAGAAACAATATTTACAGCTATCATGAACAAATGAAGAAAGCTTTTAAAATTACACTTTCAAACATTGAATAAGCATTTCGTTATTTCAGGGCAGATAGTCTGTAATTACGAAAACTAAGGACAAACATTTAAAAGATCTTCCAAAGCCCACCATATCTTTCACAATATCTTCACTTTCACAATTGCTACAAGCTGATAACAAATGACATTTGTTGTTGAACACTCATAGGGGAAACAAAGGCATATTTATTTTTCAGTCCATACTCCTTTGAATTTTTGGTTTTCATCATTATCTTATGTTCATTTAAACAATCCACTGTATTATCACAATCAAACATACTGATCCACAACTTGTTCACACAGATGATAAACTCCTTATAAACTAGTAATAATTCCTTATACGTTACAATTCTATTTTTAACCAGAAAATCAGGGGAGAGCGCGAACGCAGTCCCCCACTACCAGAAATTATGCAGTCGAGATTCCCACATTTGGGGAATTCGCAGGGGTCAGCACAACCGGAGTGCAATGGCTGAGCCTCGCCCTGGGTGAACCACCTTCTTGATCATGGTATCTCCCCTGCCAGGTAAGTATGAATTCTACACCGACCCTGAGGGGGGGTATTTAAGCGAACATTATTCTCAACAACGATGAGATACTACTTTACTACAAATGATCAAACAATTAAAAAAAATAATAAAGGCAGAATCTTTTCGCCTGTTCTTAGAAGGTTTCACTGCAAATCTAGCTATTAATAACATAATATCATGATACTTTACAGAGAGAACATTCCCATGATGCAACAGTAGAATCTATCAGCCAATAGAATAACAGATGCTTAAAATCATAATTTTAAGAACTCAACAATCACAGTATAGAAACCTAAGCTAAAAGAAAACTACAGACAATTTCTATTTTGAAGTTCGATGTATGATGAGACATTAAAAGAACTAACAGTTACCAAAAGCATTGTTAAAAGGAAAGCATGACGTAAGCAACACAGGAACTGACAACATGCTGTTGCCTACATCACTTCCATGAAAAGAGCAAAGGGCACCAACAAATTTCACAAACTTGCGACTGAATTTTAGAGCCAACAAATATACATTGAAGCATTTACAAAACTCTTTTCTTTACTCAACAGTGTCGGTAATGAAATATCTACTCTGGATGGCAGGTAATACAATGTCAAATCGCGCAAAACATAGGCTAATTAAATGTATGCTGGTTACTTAAAGAATCAGACGGACAATACGGTGAAACAGGGTTATTTTATTCAAAAACGTAGTCGTTCTTCTGCTCCACTGTCTTCAGCCGCTCTATACCACAAACTATTATGCGGCATCACCATTAACCACGCAGACACAACGGTCTGATTAAATACGCGCTTAGTTTATTTTTAAAAACAGATTCAACATGTCCCTTTCCATCTTTCAACTAAACATTCGCATTAATAAAGGAGCAAAAACACTAACATTTAAAACTTAAATCTTTTTGTCATCTTTATTTTCTTAAAAAAACACTCTTCCACGTCTTCAGCCAATAAACAATTGACGGAAGATGCACTGGTCGATGCGTGTTAAAATAATAATAATAATAATAATAATAATAATATTGCCGGCGAGTATTTCTATGTATCAGATGCTAAACTGATCGGAAGAGGTAAGTGTACACCTGTCATATATGTATATTTTGTCATGTGTATAGCCTACACTTGTCATAGTCATAAAAATGGAATTTACAGCATAACGCGGAATGTTACGAAATTTGGCAAATTTTGGATAAATCAAAAGTATGACTACATATCAAATCGTGATATGGACAAGTGTCTGTGAGCATTAAAGCTCAAAATACTGCTATTAAAGTCTGTTCTGCGTGTCTCTGTGTGAGTAACGGACTCCACAGGAACTCCATCTAAGGGGGGAAAAACCCTATCATCATATCACACAAATACTCCCGACAACCGTCAAAATAAAAGTTCGGTTTAACTTAAAAAATATTATTATTGAACGTTCTTCTCAAAGTAGCAATATTATTAGTAATACTAATACTACTACTAATAATACACGTAAGAAAATCGATTATTATTTTTAACAGACAACACAATTTCTCCAAAAAAGAAAACATGGGGCACTATTATATATAAAAAATTAAAAAAAAAAAAAAATCAAATTTATAGTTAATAAATGAATAAATTAAACTTAAAATTCATTAATGTTGAAAGTTTCATGAATTTAATAGATTAGACAAGCTTTCATTATTTCAAAGAATAGACTTTTTTCCTTTCTAAAAATTGTAACTACTGAAACGGAATGGTGAAAAATAAAACAAAAACCAATCTAGAAAAATTAAAACGAAAACAAAAACAAAAACAAATACATTTAGGAAAAAAATAAATTTCATAGGGCCCTAAAATGCCAAGTAGTTTTATTACGCTATTACAATTACGTTAGCCACAAACTAAACGTATATATTAAAGCATTAGGTTATATCTCCTCTCAGTGTATTTATATTTACACTTCTTATTTGAAACAGCTGTAATCATAACTGCGAAATTTTTTCCGATTACATGTGCAGCCATAGAAGGAATACGGATTAATTATCCACTGACAGATATAGGCGGAAAAATAAGCCTCCGCATTCTGAGGGCAATCATCATCATCATCATCATCATCAGACACTAGCACATAAACCTCACCATGCGTTTTATGTGAACATTTAATGAGCTGTAGGAACAACTTTTTACGAGCGCAAAATTAAATGCGATGCAAGTCAAATTCTCAGCAATGCAAGGTGATATTTGAGCAACATTCTGCAGCAATTAATTTGATCAAATTTTTTTTTTTTTAAATTTAACTGATAAAAATCAAGAGGTGATTTAAGTTTTTAGAGATGTATAAGTTCGCTAACATTATTCTACTATGCAACTATGGTGGCTGCATTTTTCCGCATGGACCGCTGTCTCGCGAACTTCACTGACAGCTCCTTTTCTCAAATGCTCTATACTACAATGAAATCACAAACAATATTACAAACGTAAACATAAGTTTGTAATGCAATGATAACGTCTATATTTCTCAAGTGCATATGATACTGATCATTTCTGCGAACAGAATAATGCTGTAAAAAAAAAAAAAAAAATCTCGCTTCCCTGATTCTGAACCAGAAGAATGCATAACAAGTCAGCTTCAAATTCTTCTCGCAATATACAGGATGCCAGCATTTCATTCTTTCTGAATCAAAACAGAATAATAATGACTTACAATTTAAGTGTACAAATATGTATTTTTTAATACGCTGCATAAAAATGACCATGGAATGATCTGAAATTATGATCGGCGAGTGAGCTGGATTTTAGTGAGCAATCAGCTTGGTGAAATTAAAGAGCCTACATCTCCGCGATCGTCTGTTTACCATGCATGACTGCTTCAAACACAACAATTAAACTGAAAACAGCTACTTTAACGTTAATATCCCTATGAGGGATGACACACTATAATGTACGCATCTAAACTGAATCCAGAGCAATAGTATATTTAGGCATGCCATTTTAGTCCAGAATAGCATTGTTACATTATGGTATAAAAGTTGAGCGCTTCATATGTATTATTACAAAAAGGATAGTAGGCTATAGTTGGACAGATGCAGAAAGCGTATGAAGAAAAACATCAACTGCCGTTTTTGCAACCAGATATCCTATAGGTAATTTTCATCACGTTGCAATGTGGTTTAAGGGGATTCCAGACAGAAGGGATAAAGCTTTCACAGTGACAGACAAAAAGTCTGCAAGATGCGTGAGGCAACGAGATCATGAAACAACTACCGAAGCACCTTGCACATTATGAAAGAAGCCGTGCGGAAGCAGCAACATGCGGCGCGCTAAAACACAGAGCTAAAGCATATTCCACCACCACGATGATAAATATACACTACGCTGTTAAGCATATTACAATAACGCAACCAACGCTAGCTAACTTCCGCTATAATTCTTTTCTTAACCATTTTAGGGGGGTGCACCGTTCCCGGAAGTACTGCAATACCGGGTCGATGCGTGGAGTGGACGGAGCAAGCCCCTATTCCATCTCCCTGTTCCAAAAATCAATTTAATATATGGTGCCCGGGTAGGGCACGTATCAGATATTAAACTGATAAGAACAGATACTACACTTGATCTTAGCCAAAAGGCCGAGAAGCGATACCCACAAATGGTCAACAGCAGGAACCACATTCTTTGACACAGCAAATAAGACGATGGCGAGGATTTTATTATTGTGTCTTTTTAACCTAAAAGCTTCTTGCACATAACGTGTTCATGACTACACACTCATATCACCACTTGTTAATATTTACTTTTTAAAAATCAGTACTTTCTTTAACAAAGGCTGACAGGACGAGCGTGTATTACAATGAGGTACTTCAATGTTCCGCCAATCAGAAACATGGATGCAATTCCAGGACTATAATAACATGAAGCTGTTGTCATCATAAAAAGCATCAAACAGAGATGAAAATAAAGTCACTTAGGACATGACAGCATGGGTCAAATTCACAGGATTTCTTAAGTTAACGAGAAATGTTGCCTTCAAACACGGAAAGGGTCTGCCCCCCAGTGGACAAAAAAAAAAACTGCCCTCCAAACAGCTCAACAATGACGCAGGTAATAAATAAACCATGTATAAAACATATAAATAACAATACTTATAGGGGAACTAACTTTATATAAAACAACGCTATGACCAAATAAGTACATTCATCGTGCTTTTTCTGATAAACCACCTATAAAGCACACGCAGCGTGTCCTTCCACAACCTTTTTTAACACTTTAATAAACTTAACAACAAACATTTCATCTTAAATTTACTACATGCACGCACAACCACTTTCGTATCTTCCAGTCAATATATTCAGAAATGTACTCAACTAACGTTAGCTGTACAAGTTTACCACGCACAACTAGCGAAAACGTCAAAGGCCTTATTAGGCTACTCATCTTAATGCTAATTACATAACTGAATTTGCAGGTAATGTCACCCACCAACCCACATCTTTTATGTCAGATAACGCAACAGTTAAAACAACACCTCGATGTTATAAACTCGTTTTGAGAGTTCAAACAACTTGTCCTACATACTAACTTAATTGGATGGCGTTACCTGAATTTGAACTAGCGACATCGAAAAACAACCGATTGAGAACAAATCGTCGACATCTTCGACAAAACATATTAAACAACATTTGACTTTCGGTTAATGTTACACAAAACTTGTTTTAAATGACTTACCTTGCTTTGAACCCGAGCAGTTTTAACACTTGTTACGCTCATCGATGCAAATCCTCACGCGAACTGGAAGTAAACTCACGTGCGCCCCTTAACGACGTTACAGATTTACGTAGTTTACAGATTACACGATGTACAAGGCCAAATATTTAAAATATTTAAAATGTACTTTTTTGTCAACCTTTAAAGTTTCAAAGAGTAGTATTTTAATTTTCGCAACAGATGAATAGTTGCACTTTATTATTAAATCTTTTTTTTTTTTTTGATATTGGAAATGTATAAACAAGTTTTAATGTTCTACTGTTACCTTATTACATTCATCAAAGAAAAATATACTTCTTTATGACTACCTTTGATGTACATATTTTATTTCTTTTATGTCAAGATGTCCCTTCAAGGCAAGGCAAGGCAAGGTTATATATCATACACAGTGGTAATTCAAAGTGCTTTACATAAAAGGAAGTGAAATATTCATTAAAAATAATAATAATCACAACAATAAAAACAAGGAATTAAAAAAATAATAATAATAATCACAACAATAAAAACAAAATGATATAAAAATTGATTTAAAAAGAATTTAAAACAGTTAAGAGCAGAACTTCAGTCACCTCAACAGTTGTCTTTACATTTACATTTACATTTATGCATTTAGCAGGCGCTTTTATCCAAAGCGACTTACATTGCATTCAAGTTACAGTTTATACATTTTTATCAGCTCTTGCTTTAACCCAAACCACTGTGTTTTAGGCATTAAAAAACCATTGCTATAAACTCCTGAGTGTTACAGTACTTCTGTTATGTTCCATGCAACTTTTCTGAAAAGAATACGTTATTTGTCTTAATTGTCATGGTGAAGCTTTTTTTCATGGTGAAGCAGTTTATAACCTTTTACGAGGGTAAAAGAACATCTAGCCTATAAAAATGTTTTTTCAACAAACAGTCAAGTAATCTGTAAGTGTTTTAGTGAATGGTACTGAGTGAAGAAGGTCTAAAAAGAAATGACGATGCAGAAGTATCATTAACCTTTACAAAACCACTATAAATATAGTCATATAGTTGCTATATATAACACAAGATATTATAAAACGGGCTGTAAAACGGGCCTTGTTCTGTCAGGATTCATTATATGGCTTTACTGTTACTATTGTCCCCACACACCTTACACTGATCAACCAGCCACAATACACGTTTGACAGTAATTATCCAAAGCAGAAACTTCATCCACTGCCCACTGTTACGTAAACCCACCATAAATGGCACTGATAAAAGCACTGTAAATATTGTCAAGTCTCAAAGGGCATTCTGTGCTATCAGTCAGAACCTGTGCTGCACTGAGAAGAACACAGCCTTTGACAATTTCTCCTCTTTTTTATACAGATCCATCGCAATGTGTACTGGGAAGTGTGCACGGTTAGTGGGGCTAATTCTTCTGCCATCAGCTTTTTTGTGTATAATAGCCAATATACTTTTATTCTTCCCTAATGGAGAACAGTTGGAAACTAACCAGATTTCCCTTGAAGTCTGGCTTATGGGAGGTGTTCTTGGTGGAGGACTAATTGTGAGTAATTCAGTCTGTTAAATTGATCTCATCATTAATGTGGTATTTGCCTGAACTTGGTTGTTTCCTAAGAAAACAAATCTGGCTGTCTTGTTATTATGAGATGCACTCACGAAAGCTGTCACTGGGGTGCTACTTTTTCGAAAGGTACAAATATTAATATGTACTAATATTTACATTTTATTAATATGTATTAATACGTATTAATATGTACCTTATATGCACCCTGTAGGGGTAAATAAGGTTCAAAGGTGTACCTTTTGAAAGGGTACCACCCTATTGACAGATTTTGTACCTTTTTATTTTCTGAGAATGTGCAATAGGAATTTTATTGTTTACTAAAATGAACAGGTCTAACTTGGTCTGATGTTTTCGGTAGAACATCAGATACTTCAAACACACTGTTACAAGGCTTTGTGTGCCATTTAATGTGATAAAACATGGCACACCGATCAATAAAGAGAATTAGTATGGTTGAATTAGCAATATTAGTCATTAAGAATTAAAGGAACTTTAGATTTGAGAAAGAAAAAATATCTGTGGTGAGCAAATACAGTGATAAGAAACAGTGGTTCATTATGCAGAGCTTCTCCGCTCAGAACGTGAAAAAAAAAAGGTACAAAATCTGTCACCAGGGCGGTACCCTTTTCGAAAGGTACGTTTGTACTTTATTTACCCCTGAAGGGTGCATATAAGTACCTTAAAGGTACATTTTAGTATCTTAATGGTACACATTTGTACCTTTTGAAAAGATACCACCCCAGTGACAACTTTTGTACCTTTTTTTTTTTTTTTTTGGAGAGTATATGGAACATCCCGGATATGACCAGGATGGATTAATCCTGAGTAAAGTTATGTAAGGTGGCTCATGTTTACATCAAGCAATAATTGCATTTACAGAGGAACATGCTATGAGCAAGTACACTTATCACAGAAAAAGTAGATTGAGTTGTGTAATTTAGTGCATTTTGAAAAAACAATCACTCTTAAAAATAAAGGTTCCAAAAAGTGATTTTACACAGTGATGTCAGAAGAACAATTTTGGCTTTCCCAAAGAAGCATTTAGTGAACAGTTATTTAAAGAACAAATTTTCTCATTGTGAAAAACATTTTAATATTCCGAAGAGCATTTTTCCACTATAAAGAATGTGAAAAGTTCGTCATGGAATCAAAGATGCCAATAAATAATCTTCATTATTTTTTAAGAGTTTATCATAGAAGTAATTTTCACAAACATTATTTAAACTGCTTTACATCAAACCTTATTTTGTTGAGATCACAGCTGATAAATTAATTTGCACTCACTTTTATTCATCAGATGATGTGTCCAAGCTGCTCAGCCATCAGAGCTGGGGGCAAAGGCTGTTGCGGGGCAGGTTGTTGTGGAAACCGCTGTCGTGTGAGTAAATCTGACACAGAAAAACAACAAGAAATGTAACTATTTAACCAAAAAATGTAAAATCGCTATCATTCACAACAAGCTAACAAGTGAAGCCGTACAATGTGAAAAGACAAAAACAACATTCTCTTTTGCTTATACACAAATATATGAAGAAGCTTGAAGTTCTTAGAAGCTTGCGTTCTGCAAGTGAACGACGCATTATTGTACCATCCCAAAGAGGCACACAATCACTTTCACAGACTTTTTCATTAACTGTTCCCTCCTGGTGGAATGACCTGCCCAACTCTATCCGAGCAGCTGAGTCCTTAACCATCTTCAAGAAATGGCTAAAAACACATCTCTTCCATCTTTATTTGACCATCTAACTCTGGCGCTCTCTATTCTAATTCTATTTTATCTATCTGTCTTCTTTGTATCTATTAGTCTTCTTTGTATCTATCTGACCCTCTAACACTACCTTTTTTTCCCCTATTCTATCTACTTGTTTTCTTAAAAAAACAACAAAAAAAACTAGCTTTCTTTTTTTTATTCTACTTGCTTTCTTTCATTAAAAAACAAAAAACCAAAAAAACCTTGCTACGTGTACTCAGTGTTTAGGCTAACCGAGACTTGTCATAGCGCTTGCATATTGTTGCTCTTTTGTTTGCTTCTATTGTCCTCATTTGTAAGTCACTTTGGATAAAAGCGTCTGCTAAATGACTAAATGTATATTGTACAGATAAATTATATGCAGTCTATATATAACATATTTTGATCGTTTAATGTTTCATGTTCGTTTTGTTTTGTTCAGATGCTGAATTCTGTTTTCTCTTCTGTATTTGGCATTGCTGGGTCAGCCTACTGTGCCTGTGTTGCTATTGCAGCACTGGCTGTTGGGCCACTATGCCAAGTCGAGAGTGGTAAATGGGAATATCCCTTTAAGGATACAGCAAGGTAAGAAAAATGAAAAATGAAATGAATGCAATGAAACAGCCAAGTACACCCGGCTGCAGCCTGCAGATCGAGGAGGGGCTGCACCTGGGGCGGGGCTGCACGTGTCGCCCCGCCCACAATGCTTCTCATTGGTTAGTGGCAAAGTAATGACGTCGACGCCGCGGTAAACAGGTAATACAATACATTGTAAATTTGTTAATTTTTGGAAAACGTTTCATTATGTACATTTCCAAGCAAGAATCCAATTACTGCTTTTGACTTGTCACATTGCAGTCGCAATGTCAACGAATATAGTTTATTTACAACTTAAGTTTTAAGTTATTTGTATTCACGTGTTTTGGTCATTTACCACTTATAAGTTATTTATGGTCGTTTTTTATTTTAATTTCAGTATATGCTTTACTGTTACATGTATTATTAACATTTAAATAAAAGTTAAATATTCTCAGCAAGTGTCATGTCTTAAGATGTTATTAAAATTAATGGTAACACTTTACAATAAGGTTCATTAAACATTAATGTATTAACTAATATAAACTAACCATGAGCAATACATTTGTTATTGTATTTACTAATCTTCATTTACGTTAGTTATTGAAAATACAGTTGTTTATTGTTTGTTCATGTTAGTTAACAGAGCATTAACGAATGTTAGCAAGATTATTAATGTATTAGTAAATGTTGAGATTAACATTAACAAAGATTAATAAATGCTGTATAAGTGCAGTTCATTATTAGTTCATGTTAACTAATGAAACATATTGTTACCAAATTAATAATTTTTGGATTTACTTGATAATGAAAAGCTTATGGTAAAAATACCAGCATTGTTTGTATATTAATAACATGCCAAGACAATTATTTCCTTGTTATTTATTTAGGTATGAAACTGTTTAATTCTGATAAAGAAAGGTGAAATTTGTACATCTGTATATAACATCTTTTTGTACATATAAATCTCTGGTTAAACATTAACATCCTTTACACACTTTCTTCAGAATCAGAATCAGAATCAGAAATCAGAATCAGAATCAGAAAGAGCTTTTATTGCCAAGTATGCTTGCGCATACAAGGAATTTGTTTTAGTGTCATAAGCTTCCAGTACACAGAGACAACAACAACACACAGACAATAAAAATAATTTGAGAATAAAAAAAATACACATATGTAAATATAAATAGACAAAAATTGAAAAATAAATTGAAAAATAATTGAATTGTATGTACAGTTGTGCTATAGATTATAGAATGGAATAAAACAGAATGAGATGCAGGGATGTACTAGGATGGAGGTGGTAACAAATAAATAAATATAAGGTTATTGCACATTTTTATTGCATAATGCAGGGAACATTTAACTGTTCATAAGGTAGATTGCCTGGGGGAAGAAACTGTTATAATAAATACATGTAATAATAAATACAACAACAGCTGAGAGTATTAACATTCTGAAAACTGTAAGCACATCCACAAAAGTAAGTATATTTCAGCCAAGGAGCTGCTTAAAAGGATAGTTCACCCAACAATGAAAATGACCATGACTGTACCTGTATATACTTCCATAGTATATCTTTCCAATACAATGGAAGTCAATGGGGACCACCAACTGTTTGGTTACCAGTCATTGTCTTCATCTTTTGTGTGAACTCCAAACACAAAAGACTGAGGGAGCATCTGCTGGACAGAGGAGGACTGAGGCGGCGTCTGCTGGACCGAGGAGGAAGACTAAGGCTACGGCTGCTGGACCGAGGAAGACTGAGGCAAAGGCTTGCTGACCAGAGGTGACTGAGGCTGGCCACTGTGTTGGTCTATGGAAGACTGGAGGCAGCGTCTGTTGACCCAGGAGGACGAGACGGTGCCCATGGCCCGAGGAGGACTGGTGCATGTCATGTTTGGATCGAGGAGGAAGACTGAGGCTACGGCTGCTGGACCGAGGAGGAAGACTGAGGCGGCGTCTGCTGGACCGAGGAGGAAGACTGAGGCTACGGCTGCTGGACCGAGGAGGAAGACTGAGGCTACGGCTGCTGGACCGAGGAGGACTGAGGCAGCGTCTGCTGGACCGAGGAGGAAGACTGAGGGCACGGGGTTGCCAGACCAGAGAAGACTGAGGCTAATGTGCCAAGCTTAGATCCAGTGGAGGAAAGACTGAGGCTGGGCTGGTGATGAAGCATGGGTGGCGTATGTGTTTGCAAATTTGGGACCACATTTTAAAATGGTGAAATCTAGCAAAAGAAAATAAGTTTGTTGGAAAATTGCCTAAATTTAACATTTTGCTCTGATGGTGGACAGCTCAAAGACAGAATTTTCATCAGCACTATCCATGTGCAAGCACATTTTTTGTGATTTGAGCAAAGAAGACCCATGGTCAATGTGCGAATGCAGAAATGAAGTTTACTCTGCCTTAAAATTAAACATTCTACTACAAATTCACAAGCATGAATCAGAATCATGCACAGTGCATTGCTGGCTGGTTCAGCACCATATTAAACTTCAACTAAAGTGACATAAGCAAAAGACAGTTAAACTCACCATGATGTTGCACTGCCCACTGAAAGTTATTTTTGATGTGATAATACAGGTGCATCTCAATAAATTAGAATGTCGTGGAAAAGTTCATTTATTTCAGTAATTCAACTCAAATTGTGAAACTCGTGTATTAAATAAATTTATGTATTAAATAGTTTCTAGTATGCCTAATAATATCTTGATTGTCTGGTTCAGGTGTGTTTAATTGGGGATGGAGCTGAACTCTGCAGGACAGTGGCCCTCCAGGAGCAGGTATCAAGTACCTGTCGAAAATACTGTATAGCAGCATAACAGTATGTAATATAAAAAACGAGCTCTACTTTCAAGAACTGTTAAACTTAATCATACTTTTTGTTGAATTATTATTATTAAATGTAGTTTACGGTTTATTTTAATGTATAATAATAATAATTATTATTATTAATAATAATAATATCTAAATATTTAACATTTAATCATTTTATTCACAGAAAAACAATTTCTAACTTCAGGTGCTATTAATATGAACTTGTCCTATATTACTTCTGCTGGTTCAGTTTTAACACTTGTATTTATTTTTATGGGGGTTTATTTTGGGAACACTATATCATAATCATAATCACTCAAAACCACACACACTAACGTTTCAATGCTGCCTTCAAGTGCTCTCGGAATTATCATAAACACGAAGCCTCTAGGCAACATTGCACTGAACGCCCCATTTCGAAACTTTAATGTGATGAGCTGGTACAACAACTTCAATAGTGAGAAATTATTTCCGATAGAACGTGAAGGCGGCATTAGGAATACGATGCTTTTTAAACAGCCCTGGTTATTTTAAAAGCAGACCTTCACACCTTGCGTTATGGTTGAGTGAGTAAAGTTATGCGATTTTATTTTGAAACTACTTCACATTTCCTTTTAACAACACACTAAACGGCACTTTAGAATTAAAAATTGTAATTAAACAAATTAGACAAGAGACGTAGCTCGCCTGTATTCACCATGCAGCGAAGAACAGCGTAAATGAAAAACTTCTAGAATCGACGTAATGACTTGACGCCACTAACCAATGAGAACAGTTGTAGGCGGGACGAGACGTGCAGCCCCGCCCCAGATACAGCCCCGCCTTGATCTACGTCATTACTTTGCCACTAACCAATGAGAAGCATTGTGGGCGGGGCGACACGTGCAGCCCCGCCCCAGGTGCAGCCCCGCCTCGATCTGCAGGCTGCAGCCGGGTGCTTCTCGAAACAGCAGAGGAAATTGCAGTTCTTTGTATGGCCACTAGATGAGGTCTTATCCTGCACTTCAACTAAAGCTCCTTCTCTCCTCTTTTTATCTTGCTGTAACAGGAACAGCAGTTACCTGGGGGATAAGACTACATGGTCTGAGTGTGTCTTTCCTGAGAATGTGGTTCTCTGGCACATCGTGCTGTTCTCTATACTTTTGGGTCTGTCTCTGATCCAGATGGTACTCTGTGTCATTCAGGTTGTCAATGGATGTGTAGGCTGCCTCTGTGGAGACTGCCGGAAAAAAAAATCGGTAAAGTTTACGTAACAGCATTTACATTTACATTAACACTGAAACAGCTGTGAGTTTAATTTCTTGAACAAAAGCTACATCTGATAGATTGGCATGTAAAAGAGAATCACTTTTTGTTGTCTACTAAATAGAATATTGGCAGCATGGACAATAGACTCTGTATTATAACCAGTTACCATATAGACAAACAAATCCAAACAGTGTAAACATTCAGACCTCTCAACACTAAATAATAATGAGATGCCCTTTTCATATATTGAGAATGATCTTTCTTCTTTGTGCAACAGGATGAGGGAGGTCTGTGAGATCTGCAGAGGAGGAAAACAACAACAAAGACAAATCAACAATGATTCAATCTGGAGTCCTCACAACAGGATAAGAGCTTTCACACAACACTAACAACTTGCAATCCAAGCCAACACTAAAATGTGATGTTGTGTGTAAATGTAACTTTATTTTAACTTTATTATGTGTTAGTGCTACTGTAGCAGTAAATTCTAACCAAATATCAGTCTCAGTATCCTTGATTTTATGATAGAAATTGTATAGAAATGTAGAAATTATTTGTCCTTTTTTATAAACGTTTTTCATTTTGGAATACTAAATCATTAGGTCCTAATGATACAACCTTCTTTCACAATAAACATAATTTGCTGACATTTATTTTGTCTCTCTTGAGCCATAAAATGTAGTTTTGTGGCATGAATTGTTAACTTGAGTAATGTCTATCTTTAGAGTTGGCATCAGATTGCATGAGAATGATATTTCCTCTACAGGTTACAGAAATACTCTGAGTGTTTTCTTTTGGTGTTCTTGGCAGGAGGCATCTTTTCTCTCTCTCTCTCTCTCTCTCTCTCTCTCTCTCGTGTTTGTTTGTGTCTTTGCGTTTCTATTTTCTAGTTTAGTGCAGTGAGACTCTGAAACCTTGAGCTGGCTGTTTTCCATTTGCTTTCTGAATAGTCTGATAAAAACCACCATGATCCTTTTTGCTTTCCTCCCTCCATCTCGACACCTGTGTCATTCACTCTTTTCACTACTCGCTGTAACTGACACCAGAACAAACCGGATCTTGCAGCACGCGAAGGAAAACAGTAAGTCAAACCCCCTGGTGGTGAAAGTCAGACCTGCAGCTGTAAAAACATTCATACATTGAAACCATGGAGTGTTTTAAGAATAAGGGGCATTTTTAAAAAGAGCATCAGATTCCTTTTAAAGTACTCAATAATGTCTATTGCTATTAGCTCCCTGAACTCTTACATGCTTATGAATATAGAGTCTATAGACCCTGTGCTAACATTTAGCTCATAATCGTTGTTACCACAGCAGCCCTCCACTCTAATTGCTAATCCTGCACACAAACGACTATTTGAAACTCATGCTAGGATAAAGTCTGCAGAATCTCAAAACAAGCTTACGGACTGCCCAGACCAAGCAAACTGATCATTGTAAACATGCCATATATGTCTCAGCCACAAGGGGCGAGAGCCAACAGCATGACCTAGTACATACTACGTCAGCTTAATGTATAGACCTGGTTCAAACCAGACAAGAGTGTTCCAGAAAAGGATGTTCTGTTCTTATTGAGATCACACATGTGAATGCATAATTGCATGACATAATTATAATGACATATAATGTATAAATATTTTAATTGAATTCTATATAATTAACCCTAATGTTCTGGTCATTTTGTACTGGAGAGGATTTTCTTTTTTCTTTAGCTAATGTTATTGCATTGGACTAAAACGTACTGACTTGGCTCAATCAGGGTGTAACAATTAAATAACATAATTTTTGGTAATTTTTGACCAGGAACACTAAATTAGGTAAAGGATTTTCAGGTCAACACAAGGGTTAAAGAAAAAAAAACTGAGAGGCGGTTGTACTAAAGCCTTTGGCATGGACCTGGCCAGACTAATTCGATGGCCATCCACCATTTAGACACAGAGAACAGGCACAAAACACTCATCAACTTCCACAATGGCTCCAGACAATAGCAGAAGGAAACAGACCAGAAAAGTGCTGGATCAGACTGGATGGAGCATGTGAACGGATGTTATGGAATTTATTAAATTCAAACAGCATTCTGTTTAAACGTTCTTTAAAATCTTATTTTTAAAACTAACTCGATTAATCCTGATGAAATTAAAGAGGATTTGTCTTTGTATGTTTTTAAGAATGTAACACATGCACACACTTGGATTGCAATCCTGAAGAATCAACAGCTTCATGTCACTGCACGTCTTTCTCTCCATGATTCATTACCTCTAAAATCGACAAGTAACATCATAGGCGTTATTGGATATGTGAATGTAGGAATTTGACGCTGCCTTGTTGCGAGCTCACACACACCCCAGAGAACAGTGTGTGTGGAGGGGAGGCGGATTGTTGACAGGGACAAAATTAGGGAGGTGGGGGTTGCAGTTTTGGGGAGGGGGTATTTTGGGTGAGAACAGGGTGGGAAAACTGGTAAAAAGCGATTCAAGCCGGACTAGGGCAGATATTCTGTGCAATGATACCAAACAACAGCATGCAAGTAAGCTCTGCAGCTTTAGTGTGCATGAGAGAGTAAATACTCATTAAATCACTCATCTTCCTCTGAGAGTTTGCACATATGCCAACTCAAATAGAAACCGTCAGGCCTGTCATTTCTTTTTGGGTTTCTGCAGAGGATTTTTGTCAATCTGTTTAAACTATTGCACTACCAAACACTTTTGTTGAATGCTTGTGCTTTAAAGCACAGTTTGTTCCTCCAACACATTTTTTTCTTTAGCTTATTTATCTTTCATTTTGAAAGCGTATATCAGTAAGCCTTTTCTGTAATAAACCCTTAATAGAGATAGTTGATGGTATTGATCACAGGTAATTATTCTTCTCACAGCTCCACACAAAGCAGGAGAGAGTTGATTGGATTTGGCTAAATCACCAGCAATAGTGAGAGAAACATTATGGAAAATCCATGTGATTGGATTTTACAAAAACAACAAAAAATCTCTGTCCATCACACTATCACTGATTAAATATGGTGCTCTCTTATTATGTGCAGTATTACGCAAGTGACAAACCATCTTTTTAAAATGATCTGATTTAGAGACAATGCTCATGGAAAGCAAAACAAATGGAATGTATCAATAGTATACAGATAGCTAGGCCTACATTAGCTTGTCAGTGGAAAACTAAAAGCAGTGATCCATAATCTGTTTGCATAAATATGGGTTCTTCTTTGTATGCCCGCTATGAATAATGCACAACTAAATGTGACCTTAATTGTGTCATCTCACTTCTGTGATAAGTTTGAACTGTTGCTATTCTTATCCTGTGATATCTGACCTCAACAACACCATTTCATTAAACAACCTGCAGTCAAACATTCAATCTACTCTATATGAGGTATCAGATCCTATTTCATGCTCTTGACAGACGCTCATTCTTTTCCTTACATGGGGGAACAGGTTTTTAACAGAGGGTTTAGGATGCTCCCTACTACTGTTTAACAACAAAGTTACAAAAATATATTTTGCTCTAAAAGCATGGAAGGAGAGAGTCATAAATAGAACAGAACCAAGTTTCATTTTCTCTTACTGGAAAGCTAGCAAGAAGTTTTTTATGCAGATCTGAGATCAGTTGTCTTCTGGTTCTGGGTTCTAAATAATAATAATAATAATAATAATAATAATGTGGAGTGATTTTACTTAGGAAAATCTTTCAGACACTATTTGCTTATGTGTGTCACTCACTGAAAATGCTCCAGTTCAGGACTGCAAATTTCTTCTTCACCTACTTTCTTCCTGTAGATGTCAAAATTAGAAAAAAGAGCAGGGAGGAGCTAAACAGGTGAAACGAGGAGAAAAAGAGATGCAAATGAAACTTGGAGCATTAATTTGGCTTCATTTTTTTTTTTTTTGGTTGAGTCTAAAGTTGTACATAAAAAGGATTTGGGTTCAGAGAGTGAAATTGATCTCAACTAACTGGAAAAAAAAAATCCCACCACAACTCATAAAACAATTTCCTGCTGTCCCATATGGATGATGAGAATTCAAAGAAAATCTCAGGGTTTATTTATCCTTTTAACACTGTTCCTGAATCAGCCTTCAAATGGAAGCAATTAAAAGATAGGGCAAACTTCAGACTGGTCTCTGATCAGTAGCAAACGGGTTAATGCTATTGGTACTAAGTCACACAATACTAATTACCAGCAATGGGGGGGCCTTGGCCTTCAACCCAGATTGTGCAGCGGGCTTGCTGTTCAGAATTCTAATCTGTTTCTCTTTTGGAATTTGCTGCTGTAAATTTCCATTGAAAAAAAACCAAAAAAAAAAACAACCAGCAAACAGACTGTCAGCTAGAAAATAAAAATGAATAAGGGTGTAAATACACATTTCCTGGCCTATGCTGGTGTTGCTGGTATATATGTTTCTTGAAAGTGTAAAGATTAGCTTTTTTGATTGATCTTTTACTCTTGAGAAGTGGCCATGCTATTCAAATTCAGCCTATGAAGGAGTGTCCAATGTTGCCCTGAATTTAAGCTGGAGCCATGGGGACTTGTGGAGACTGGCCTACTGCCTAAAACTGCAGTTATATTAAGCAAAACTGAAATGGCAAAGAGTTGTGATCTAAGAATATCTTAAACACACTATAAAACTTTTATTATGTGAAATAATAATCATAATAATAATAATAATAAAACTTCTAAACACTTTAACAATGATGATAAATCTAAAACATTAAAACATAATGGTCTTGTGGACAAAATTTAAAGTACAGCATGAGATAGAAAAAAAAACAAGTTGAGGTTAACATTTTCTCAATGGCTTCCAGTACTAATGCATGAATGCTGAAATGTTCATTGTCCTTAATCTTATACTGCAGCACAAATGATTTTTAAAAAATGATAATCCCATCTCATCGATTGCTCTCTTTCATTTGAGTTTTCCAATCATCCTTTTAAATGTCCACTAACTAAATTAATCATGCATGGTGTTGTATTGATACAATAAAAATTATTTACCAGTAGCAACATATCATAACCAGGAGTCAAACTTATTTCAAGTCTCAGTTAGGCTATATGACATGTTGCAATATGGAAAAGAGAACTCCAAGACCTTGCACGTGTGAAAATTATAAATAGTTTAATGAATTGGTCCTGAATAGTGAGAATGTTTTTCTCGTGTTGTATTGGAGACGTGCCAGCCCACTAGCAAGCTACTGAGTGAAAGAGAAGGAGGAGGAGGAGGAGGTGGAGGAGGGTGGTGAGGAAGAGGAGGAGGGCGCACTGCTCAGATAAGCTATTTAAAGCTGAACGTTCCGTGTGCTCAGACCTGAAGCTTTCCATGTTGTCATAGCTGAACGGGTTCAGTCATCGCCAATGAACTGTCAGTGAGTTGGAGAACATTTCAACTATCACTTGGAAACTGCAGAATTCTTTGCGTGACAGTGCCCGTAGAAGTGCATTTCAAAAGAACAAACGGTGAGTCAACTGATTAGACTATTTAATATTACATATATAAAACTGTACACACTGAATTACACACATATGCAAGGTAAATACTAAATTCGTAAAGTCGTATAAAGTTGTTAAACAATCTGGAGGTGTGTCAAAGTGGGAGTGTCTAACAATATTCAAAGTCAAAGTTGCTACAGGTAAGAAAACAGGCAGTACGTTGTTAAAATAGTTTGTAATTTTAAAAAGAAAATCTGTTAAGATGTTAGTGAAAATATATGCTTAATATACAATAATCACAATTTTACTGTAAAACTGCAACAAACAAATGACCATAGGCTGCAGCATACAGTGTAAATGCTTCCAACAGGACAATACACTTTTATAGTCAAAATTTTCAGATTGTTTACAAAATATGAATCAACTGTAATTTACAATGAATGCTGCTTATGTAGTGTTTTATGCTATATTTTAAGTTTTTTTAGGTAACCTAATCTGTGAAGCTTTGTTTGTTTAGTGAACACTGCAGCAGTGTATGTTTATTTGTTCTTGCGTAAAGTCAAATTTAGATTAAAATTAATGTGACTTCATATTTTATCATCTATTTTACGACCTACAGGATACCTACAAAATATAGTCCGACACAAAAAATATCATCCCACAATGCATGAAACGTTTTAACACGGTTTTTAAGGCTTTTTAGGCTACATATGAAAGATTCATTTTATCGCGTAGCACCGTGAACTCCCCGAGGGTTAAATACATCATTAAACCAATAAATCATTCCAAGTAGGCTATTCTCTATCAACAAATAGCCTGTAATCTTCAGACGGCAATTTGCTCGTTAGATTTTCATTCATCACTTGGCACACTGCTTAACAGCAATGAAGGTGTTGTTAAGCTCAGCTGCTCAGGTATCTCTGTTTTCGCGTAAAGAGATTTACTTTTCTTCTGAACTCTGGCTGATCTCTTGCACCGAGATTTTATGTAACGTACTTTTCTGCGAATGATGCGTCTGGACCACGAATAACCTCGCTGCCTGCATATGGAAATCACAAGAGATCTTGTAAACATCCTTTTATAATTAATAATTGATATGCATTTGCCGTCCCCCTTTTTCCCAGTCACACCATGTGCCCGAGCGTCACGTACTGCACATACACACATAGCAAGTCTCATTGGGCGCGTGCGCGAGCAGGCAGCCAGACTGGAGTGGGGAGCAACAAGCGAGAACTAAAATCATATAACTCACTTTGAGATTCTAACACCTTTTTAAAGCATCAACACTCAAATGTATGTAGCCTACTTCCTGCAAGAACTAAATCATCAAAAGTCTATTTTTATTTAATGGACGCCAAAAAAGGGCCATCAGCCCCTTAAAAAAAACAGTTATTATTTGGATACAGATACAGCTCACAGTTTTAGATTTGAAATTAGACCTACAGCATTGATTTGAAGAAGTTATCCTTATCTTCTTCAACTATGCTGAAGACATTATTGAATACACAAGCTTGTTGAGACAAAAGGCAGTGTGGTTAAACTGATTGGAAAGGCATGCAGCCTATGCATTGCTGCAATTCACAATCTGCAATTCCAGGAAAAATGCTGTGGTGCTCTAAATCAGTGAGAAATGAAACTGACAGCCCTGGTTTGTTTCTGAGGATGTGTAATTGAATGTGTGTATAGCCAGTGTCTTATTCTCAGAAAAGAGGCTGGGGATGTAGGAGGAGGTAAAGTGGAATGAAGTGTCGTAACTATAGATTACTTAACTGTTTTAAGCAGCAGTCCTCCAGGGTGTACTTAACCTATAAGAGACCAAACAGAGGCATACTGATACACAAACACATCTCACGGTGTTTGGTAAATGACATGGAGCGAGTCATCATGTTAGGTCACAAATCTAGATTACATACCCTATAAGGATTTTCTATGTGTGTGTGTGTGTGTGTGTGTTTATGCGTTTGAGTCTACAAGATCTTGCTTGTAGTACATTTATAAGTGCATGTCTAGATCACTAGTAAACAACTTAGCTCTAAATCGTTCACTTCTTACATAATTTCTGGGTCTCTGGGAAAGAACCTTGCCAAAAATTAAACCATGAGGAAAGAAACCGCCACATTTTTTCTGTTCTTATGGCTCCTCATACACTTTTTCCCAAACTGGTTTGGGTCTTTTTTCTTACACTTTTCGCCACAAACCGAACACACAAATAAATAAGAATGGAATCTAAATTCCCCTGATGGGCGCTTCCCCATAAATTATGTTTTACTTGAGTTATGAAAATGACTGAGAGGAGGAAAGAAGCGAGAGGAATGGTTATGGATAAATGTATAGCATATGATTGGCACAAGAAGTGACGGAAATGTGTGTGTGTGCATTTACTAGAACCAAGGGACAGTTAATAAGAAAAACGTTTGCCTTTGCCTTTCAGCGTCAGTATTGGAAAATATTTTGGACATAATGTTCTCCACAAAAGCTCAGAGGTTCATGGTTTGATGCAATGACTGATGCAAACCATCTGAGGCAGTATTGAAGGCTATGAAGAGATCATTTTTACATCATTTACCAAACACGAATCATTTTATCTACAATCTCAAATGGTGACACCTCATGCCTATAATGAAAAGACGACATTTGCAGAAGCCTGAAAACTTGAAATGAAACAAACGGAGTTAAACCAAGCAGTTCCTTCTTATCATTTCGACTCTTTAATTAATCAGGATCTGAAGACATAAATCTACAAATGACCATAAAGCTAAAACTCAAATCAAAAAGCAAAACAAATGCTCATAACATGCTGATATGTTTGCAGGCAGATCTGAACGGATGTTGTTCGAAAATATTCATTTTTCCACAACAGTGAGCTATTCCAACACTTACAAAATTCTCAACACAATTGATTTGCAAAAGACATTTTTTGAAATGTTTGGCCATTAGGTACTCAAACATCAGCAGTAGTGTTTTTAGCTTTTAAAAATTAATATTCAGAATTTTGCACGTTTTGTCCTCAGGCAAATTAATGAAGCTGAATAATAGCATGAGAGAACTCCTCTGATTTATGAGTTCATAACAGAAATAAAAGGGAGGGGATGGGTAGGAACGGAGTGTTATGTGATAGTGAACGACAGTGGCGTGTGGTGACATGGTTCTGTAACAACAGTTTTACTAACACTTTTTTATGTTGTGTGTTAATGTGTGAGAGCGACATGTAGTTGGGTGGAAAACATGCCCTGATTTTTTTTTTTTTCAAATGTTATGACTTGCATTTCAAGCTTGACAACTATGATCTCATGACCTATTACACAAGCTTGTAGTTTATGATCCCATTCAGCATGTATTATTATTTTATGTGCAAACTTTAACCCAAGAATAATGCAGGTTGGCCACTAAGGTAAACACTGGTTTCTGGGGCAGACTGGATTCAGAGCACACCAGAACAGTGTAAATGACAAGTCATTAAAAATTAAAAATTAACCATTAACCCTGTAAACTACAAACAAAAGGCCAGTAAAACCTGGGAAAAGGTGATAAGAGAAGCACAGACCACTTTGTCACAAAAAGGTCTTGAGAAGACATGTTTGTATTTGTCTTTGGCTAGGTTTCTGATGAAAATGAACCAAGTCATACACTTAGTAAACTACTCGGTAACCCACATACTCAGCAGCTGCAGGGCATGAATCACTTCAAACACGAGTTTATAAACGAATTATGAATAATACGCTTAGCAGCTGTCAAAAGTGATACACATACTGCCAGTCGAACTCTCAATACCGCCAACATGGCAAAACTGCCAGTCTCTGTCAGGGAACTTGACCTGGCGTGTAATACCCAATCACGGATTTATTAGATCGGATGACTCCGTTCAGTCAACCCACTGACGTCGCTGTATGGGATTAGATTGAAGAGCAGAGGTTTGCATACACAAGGCTGTAATGAGATTATACAGTAGGCTACAGTACATAAAAGCCACGGTCACAGGGAGAATTTTTAGATAGCCTAACTAATAATCAGAACAAACAACAGCGGTTTTACCTTAATAACCACAGAAGCACCAGAAGGGCAAATAACAATAGACACTTTGCTAGTTTAGAAATGTTATTTAGCATTGCTGATACAGAGCACTGTCTGGCCAGAGCCGGTTTGTCTAACAGGTGTTTCTCTTGTCTTTAGCTCCCTCTGCTGATATGGGTGTAAAAATGCTGCAGTGCTTTCCTTTCTACAGACGCTGCAAGGAGAGGTGCAAAAGACAGTGCCCTCCTGAGACGGGTAAGTAATGTTCTCAGCCTTTATAACTTTTAACAGATAAAGCTAAAAGGTAATTGATAATCTGGCCAAATGATAAGCTGACATGAAAATTTCAAGCAATGAAAACTGTGTCCTCTGTGACATTGTATATACATACCCCCGGTTTCACAGACAAGGTTTAAGCCTAGTCCTAGACTAAAATGTAAGCCTGAGCTGATTCAGCTGAAAGAAACTTGCACTGTGACTGACTGATCTTAAAATATATCAGTGTGTTTGTTTTGTCTCAAGATGCACACCAGAAATAATTTTTTTCTACTTAAATTACTTAAATGTCCTAATTGAACTATGGCCTAATCCTGGTTCAGTCTAAGCCCTGTCTGTGAAACCGGGCCTTAATCTTTAATAATGTATATCTTTTAAAAAGAAATGGCATATATATGTTTCAAAGGGCATTAACATTTTATTTTTAAATAATATTTATTATATTTTTATGAAGTGTGACAGTTATATATTTTTACATTATATTTTTATGAATTGAGGTAATTATATTATTTTCTTTTCTGGTTATTCAGCAGTGGCAAGTGAAGAGGTGAAACCTCGGCTGTGTTCCACTACCTCCTGGGGCAGTGAAGGGGACAGCGGCAGCAGTCTGACTTGCCCACAGGCCTATTTTTCCCACAAAGCTCGGCTCTCACTGAGACACCAGATGGATAGTAACATCAATGCAGTGGACGCCACATACTAATTTTGTTCTGCAGGCGGTCTCTGGAGAATCCTTGAAAGTAAACTTCAGATTTACAGCCACAGTCCAGTTTAAGTCCCTTATTGGAGAGTTTTTGCAGGGAACTGGAGAATGAGCCATTAGGAACAAGCAGCATGGAAGTTTGCCTCTCCTTGCATGCCCATGGACACTCATGAGCGTCAGCTGGATGCATTATAATAACAATGTCAAAATAAGTGTCTGAATTTCGGTACAGCAATGAGTGTAAAATGGTACAGCTGAGTGTAATTTGGTGAAAGGGATATTATGAAATGCTCTTAAGAGTGATGTTTACATGATAACCAGTAAGTGCTTTTTTCTAGCCTGTAGCATTTGCCCTCCACAGCCTCTGCTATACATGCATCTACATTATCTCAACTGGATTCTGGTTTTATCTGAGACACTGACATCTTAATGCAATTGGATTTTTTGAGCCAGATATAAATTCGTTCAGTAGGATTTTTGATGAATAGCAGTCTACCTAATACAATCAACCATGCTTTGCCTTACTGGTCATAAATTCAGCGAGTACTATGAAAGCAACGGAATGTTTTTTTTTTCTGTCACATTAACAGAAAGGAAGTTTTTAAAGCTTATTTTGCTTTCTATGTAAGTGCCATTTTCTCTGCCCTGCAGCTGCATAAAGGTCCATTAACAGTGTCCACAACACAGCTCTAACTTTAATTGTATAGATTTCAAGGCTTTTTGAAATATGCCCTAACCATACACTCATTTTGCTTGAGGAGTTTTTTTGGAACAATTTTAAAAAAGATGGTTGTTTTATGGACTTTATGTAAGTTAAATTTTACCAATTGATATATTAATATGAAGATGGCCCAGTTTCTAAATCTTTGTAAGGTTTTCTTCTTATTGCATGTATAAAACCAGTCAAAAGAATGGAGATGTTTGTCATGATCCACTCGTTGCTTCTGTTACAACATGTTTGAAAAAAACAGGTATTACATGCTAATGATGTGTATCTGGACTTCTTCACTTTGTTGTGTGCACAAGTATTAACATGAGTGTTTTTTAAATGTTAAAAGTGGATTTTTAGACTCTAAACCAGTAATAGAACAGAATTCACAAGACACTGTTACACCTTTGAAGTCACAATATGAAAAAGAAGATATTTTTGTATGTTTTGTATGCAATGGGTAAATCAATTTTATATGAAAAAATTGTAATAAGTAAAAAAGACAGCAAACTAAATCACAATAGGATTAAAACAGCACATGTCCAGCTGCTTTCACTGATGATTTTAAAAATAATGATAAAAAAAACAATAAAACTGTTTTTCAAAAAGAAAAAAAGTATATTTTTCATACTATTCTAACAAAGTTTTATCTGTGAAATCATTAATCAGTCTGTACAGAAAGACGACAAAAATGTGGTTCAGTGTTTTTATTTAAAAAAAAGTGGTACAAAAAATTTGTTCTTTTACTTGTGAATCCTGTGGCAGAGTTCAACCAATAGCTGTACATTCTCTCACTAGCCCAGTCCTCACATGTTTTTAGGTTTGGAGATGACTCCGTCAGGGTAGCGCTTCTTGAAACGTGCAACTACTTCAGGGTCTAAAAGGTGAATACCGTCCAACTGATTACCAAGAGTTATCCTGGAAAACAAAACAGGGTGCGAAAGATCAGAGAAAACAACCAAGTTAGCAATAAAGGGAACAGCACATCTGATTACTTAAAAGTGCAATTAGCAACGTAAGTGTTTTGGAAATCAAAAAAGTTCCTGAATGTCTGACTCACCAGTTAGGCTGCACATTGTGTGGTCTCCCAAACAATTCAATCTTTCGTGTACCCGGTGACAAACGCTCAATCATTCCATAGATTTCATCTGGTTTATGACTAGTGGAGCGGACCTTTTGTGTAGAAAGATGACAGATGTTTTCAGTGCACTGATCATCACTGTTTTTAAATTCATCACTGCTTTATCAGTAATAATGGTTATGACTGACCTCTGCCACTATAACATCGCAATCAAGGCCTCGGTTAAAACCTTGTGGGTTTCCTTTCACTCCCACCTGAACAAACAAACAGAGAGAGAGTAGAAGAATATAAGTAAGGGATAATGTGTATTCAGTTTACATATACAATGGATAATGTATACACACAAAAATATTAAGCTGTTTTCAAATGTAATAATAAGCATTTCTTGAGCACCAAACCAGCCTATTAGCATGAAGGATCATGTAACACTGAAGACCGGAGTAATGGCTGCTGAAAATTCAATAGATGCAGCCTTGGGGACCATAACTGACCCCAAACTTTTGAACAGTAGTGTATATTCTCACACATACCAAGCAATGCTCTTTGCCATGATTCAGCCAATGTCCAGTCCTTCCAGTACGAATGATTCTCTGAAGCTGGTTAGTCTTCACCCAGATAATCTCATCTACACGCTCATAGCTAATTGAGTGACAGAAAACAAAAAAAAAGATTAAGTTTACTGATTTAGTTATATTTAAAGAGATCACTATGACTTTACATTTTCCACATATAAAATCACCTACCCCCATAAGCTTAGACACTCTCTGCCCAGCTCCATAGCTCTGCGAAGACAGAAAATGAACTATTGTTGACCTGCATTTGGACTGTTGCCAAGACGGCATTACATAACCTCTTTTCAGTTTTTCAGATCATTTATTCATAGATACGTCTTCTTATGGCATGCATGTGATCATGGAAAATGTATTCAGACACAGATTTAATCAATTGTGCAGAATTCAAAGTTGTTAAAAGCTTTTGGAAAATGTAACTCTGGAATATCAAAAACATCTGTGATATAATCAAGATGATTTTAATTTTGTATTTAGGTTTACATTCATCAGTGTGGTAAAAGTGATGCAAAATCTTATTGCACTTAGATAAAAGGGTCTTAAGAAGCTTTGTGTTCAGTCGTTCCCCAGAGCCCCTACCTTCCTGTCACCCAGAGGAAGAGGAAACCGTCATCCTGCAGAATAGGAATGTTGAGTTTCCTCATCTCGTCGTCTGTGAGTGTTCCATATGGAAGCTCCATGTGAATGTCCCACGGCGGGTCGGCCATCACCACTGCAAACTTCCCCAGGATGGACACATCCAGATAACGGATGTCACAGCAAATCCACTGAGAAGGGGATAAGGTCAGTGGGCATATATCTTTTATATGTCTCAAAATAAAAATGCCAGTCACAGTTTTAATAAAAATTTGTTTTTGAATATGTAGACAAATACAAGAACAGTGACAGCAAATGTGAGAATGAAAGAAGACTGCTCTGAAAGCAATTAATGGACAGAAACACATCTAGTGCCAGTTTCACCAGCTGTATATAAATTACAACTATTTTTGTTGTATAGTTACAAGACTAAGTTACAACTTACTACTTCTACTTTTGCGTTGCACCATTAAACTTAGTTCAAATGTAACTCTACATATACACTGAATATTAACGTAAGCATCCAACCAGGTGTAATTACATCAGTAAGCTCTTGTTTAACCCGGCAGACTTCAATCCTTTAGACATAGAGAATAATGTTGACATTTACACTTGCTTATAATTTGAGAGAAAAGATTATGTGAATGAATTACTTTGTTAGCAGTTCTTCAACACAAACTCAGAGTGTATTTGTGGGCATCAGTCCATGTTGTGCAAGTCAAATAAATCAATCATAATATATGTCATTTCTTATTGATTCTTGTTCATTAAAAATACCTATTACTTTACTCATTATGAGTAAGAAGTATTGCATTACAATGAAAATGTATTGAAGCATTAGTTACATGAGGGAAAAAAAACTGAAATTCACAGCACTGCAACAGAACTTCTGCTCAAGTATCTGAATGCTGCTATTAGATCACTGAGGGTACACGTCATATTATGTGACTATGCAAAACTTTCCAGAGCTTATAAGTTATAAACTATTAGCTACATTCTGCCTAAATAACGAATGGTGCATCCGAATAAAGTACCGAGTTGGTTTCATGCTAGCTAGTAGTTACTAAGCCTCTAATGTGGACTTTACATTTCCAGTAGGAGTAGGATCCTACAACCTTACCCAAGAGACCATGCCTATTCCTATATTATAGTGGTTTCAGTGAATTTCAGCTTCAAGTCAATTATTGTACATTATACCTTAATAAAAGCTGTGAAACAGGTCAATTCTTACAGTACTTTACCTGTGAAGGAAACAACTTGCCAACGTTGCTGTCTCCCACAGTGGAGTGCAGTCCAAGCTCAGTGGCCCCTGCCTGGGGCCCCAATGTGTCACCCTCTGCTTCAGGAGGGCTGTCAATCTCATAGTGCACATATTTACAAGTGTCCATGTGGAAACAAGTATTCAGAAAGGAGCAGTCACCAAGGCTCTCGTCTGTGTGTTTGTTGATGATTCGCCTTTGAAAGTTAAATTATAACATAATTCAACAAATGAAAAGTGAAAAATGATTTGTTTATAATATGTTCAGATAATATTATCATAATCAATAAGAAAAAAATGATTACTGATGATTATTATTAGAAGTTAGCTCATAGACTATTATTTTTCTAATTTATATGGTTATTTATTTTAATTACATTTTTATAGTGTTTGTGAACTGACCTGAAGTGCAACTTGGTGCAGGGCTGAGGTGTATCCCCCGACTGCACACACTCTTCTTTTGTCCCATGATCACAGAACTCCTGTACTTGAGCTCTGCCTCGTGAGCGAAACTTCTCCACAATCGACTGTTCCTTTGCTGAACTGGTGTTTAACAGCTCTAGGATCTCTTGGCTCACCTGAGGCACCAGTATACATACATCAGACTCCAAATACACATACAGGTGCATCTAAGTAAATTAGAATGTCGTGGAAAAGTTCATTTATTTCAGTAATTCAACTCAAATTGTGAAACTTGTGTATTAAACAAATTCAGTGCACACAGACTGAAGTAGTTTAAGTCTTTGGTTCTTTTAATTGAGATGATTAAAGCTCACATTTAACAAAAACCCACCAATTCAACTATCTCAACAAATTAGAATATGGTGACATGCCAATCAGCTAATCAACTCAAAACACCTGCAAAGGTTTCCTGAGCCTTCAAAATGGTCTCTC
>JAFVLL020034290.1:31717-64875 GCA_021397915.2 Tor tambroides
GAGCTCTGCCTCGTGAGCGAAACTTCTCCACAATCGACTGTTCCTTTGCTGAACTGGTGTTTAACAGCTCTAGGATCTCTTGGCTCACCTGAGGCACAAGTATACATACATCAGACTCCAGATACACATACATACACAAGGCCTTTACTGACTTGCTACTTAGTTATTATACCTTTTTGCTTTGCTGTTCCTTAGTGGACTGCTGGCTCAGTAGACTCTCAATCTCCATGTCCAGATGAGATGCTTGCACCTTACTGCTCCGCCCTTTTTTCTCAGTCCCGCCCCCTCCAACCCCAGAGGATCCAGTAAGCTGCGAGTTTGAGGCAGGACCCAGCGAAGCAGAGGATTTCTTTGGAGGTGAAGATGGTGCTTGAAGCAAAGGGGAGGAGCCTGGGGCTCTTTTTTGATGGATGATGTCATCTCCTTTTCTTTTAATGGCAGTTCTCTGTGGCTGGGCTGTGCTGCCAATCATAGCCCATAATTTGGTGTGGTCGACTGAAGTGACAAGTGTGAAGAAGGAAGATGACGAGGAGGCAGTGATGGATGGCTGTCGAACTTCAATAAGTTCTTGGGCAGAAAATTTGAGGAGGAGACTTTGGATGCAGGTATGGGAAACTGCAGACTCAGACTGATTCAAAGTTGCAAATGAGGGAGAGTGAGAGGAACAGAAAGACAAAAACATAGATATGAGTGTTTCTAGAGTATTCACAATAAGTTTAGGTACATGTGATGTAATTTATGTTTCACATTGTCCATATACTTCAGAGTTTTAACAACTTTACTACTTTTTCTCAAATGTGGGAAATAGCAATAGTTTTTGACTTGTAGTGTACACAAGCATGCACACAGGTCTTACTGTGTTTAGCTGGTTGGTGATGGCTAGGGAATCAATTGGCAGAGAAAGACTCAGTTCAGACAGGTATCCCAGCAGCCTCTTCTCTAGTTCCGGGTCTGGAGGCTGCTCAACTTCCACTTGCGGGGGACTCTGTAGCGCCGGTCCAGGGCTGTCGCTCCTTGCGGATCCACCCTCAACACCTCCAATCTCTGTTAAAAACAAGATCTAATTGTTGGAAAACTGCACATACAGTAGGTGGCACCATAGACCCACTAAATTCACAATTGCAAAAATCACACTGTTTGAAACCTGATTCATTCTTCCTTTGGCATGCATTTAAAGTTTCAGTTTCAGCATCATGATGCCACACTTCTGAGCCAGAATCCTGTGTGATCTCTATGTTCAGCATTTGATATCAAGCAAATAAAGCTGACTGTATGAGCAACATGGTTTGTAATGGTGACTCTCATTACATACACAGCTAGTAATTTTTTAACAAATAAATCAAATGCTATTTAAGGTACAGTTAATCGTTTTGCTGATCTTACAGCATGTAGTTAGTCAACACACCGATGCCCAGTTGAGTTGTGTCTTTTCTTCTCCTCTGCAGCCTCTCTCGCAGGGAATCCAGCTGTTTTTTGTGCGCCTGGATATGACTCCATGTATCCGACATTGCTTAAATGAAACAAGGTAAACAGTGAATTAAAAAAACAGACAAATGAAACAGATATTTCATAAAGTTCAGTTCACTTATAGTAGTCCAGCGCTGAGTGACTGTACTCTGCATACGCACTACGCCACTAAACGGGTTGCATTTCAAAATAAAAGACCCTCACGATGCAATAATCGCCATTTTATCAATGCTCAGTTTCAAATTGCCACTGAGACAATAGACACAATTTATTTTATTGGGATTAATTTATAATTATATAATACACGAAATTAAAAAAAAAAAATGTTTCATCCAAAAGTAGAACAGTATGTATTATGTAATCAAACAGAGCGGCTTAGGTATCAGTTCCTGTGTAAAGTGAGAGGTCTTCCGGTATTTGAGGAGAGAAGAAAACCTGCAAACACGCGGATTAATTTATTTACCATCTAGTTAGAGTACAGCCGAAAAGCAAGCTATCTAATTCAAGGTACTAAGTTACACACACTCAAAAACATAACGATTATATAAATTAATGTAGCAAAGCGTTACCGTTAATGATGGCAATGACTTAACGTTAGTTATTTCTAGGGAACTGAGAACAGGTTCCGTGAAAAAAAATAGCAGAACCGAATGTTTACGGAACGGAAGGAAAAACAGTAGTAGTCTTTCATTAATTTCTGTTTAGCGGCGCCGCAACGATATAGAGTGAAACAAACAGCGCGACTGGTGTATAACAATTCACGAACAATGACTCATAAGAGTCGGTTCTTTGTAGTGAATCAATAACGCACAGTGTAGTTCAATTCCGAACCCATTGACTCATACGAGCCGGTTCCGCTAAATGAATCAAAAACACTAATGAATCAGTCTCCATTAATTTAGCTATTTTGTACTAATTGATATAGAAACATAAATAATCAGTATGTGCATATATTCAGTTGCTAACCTTAGTGCCAATTTATGAGCGCACACAGGTCTGCTGTGTGCCATTTTCACTCGTCCCCCCCCCCCATAATCATTAAACGTTCATTTACAGATGTTTTGTTTGTACAGTGCTTTTTCCAGTGATTTGACATGGCCGAGCCACGCAGCCCGGTATCCGCTTCTGTACCCCACAATCCGATGGTGTTGCCTACCCCAGAGGGATCAACCCTTGAGATGGACCCGATGGAGTACACCCTCCGCAAGCGTCTGCCCCGCAAACTGCCCAAACGACGGAACGACGTCTACGTCAATATGAAAACAGACTTCAAGGCCCAGCTGGCGAGGTGTCAGAAACTTCTGGACGCTCATAGGGAAATCTGCATCCACGGTCTGGGACTGGCTATCAACCGGGCAATTAACATCGCCCTGCAGCTCCAGACGTCTAGTCAGGGTGCGCTGCAGCTGGCGGCCAATACATCCACCGTAGAGCTCATAGATGATCTGGAGCCCGAAGATCCGGATGAGGCGGGAGAGCCGCTTACACGCACCCGTAACAACTCCGCAATCCACATCAAGGTGTTTTATCCCAGCCCGTAGAGCCAGTATCAGTATTAACACAACAAATGGCAACTTAAAAGACTTCATAAACGTTCGTGTAATGTTCGTGGTGTGTATGAGTGGTTTAAAGGCGATGTCTGTTGTATTTTGTATGACTTCTGTTCCGGTTCAGCCTGAAGCTTATTTAATTAATTGCTGTGGTGTTCTTGAATGTTTCATTTGAAAAACAAGCTATAGAAAGGAAATGTGCCATATCATATGTTTTTCCACTTTCAGTTTATGTATTTGTTTTCTCGTGTATAGTGAACTCATAACCAAAAGATCATGCATCAGTTGTGATTAAAGCACAGTAAAATGTAAAGTAAAAAGAAATTGTTAGACCTAACTGCTGTTTTTCTTCTTCCTGTGTTTATAGTTATCGTCTATTTTAAGGATAATTCATTTTAAGTATTAAGTATTCATTTAATAATAATAATAATAGTAAATAATTTAATAAACATTCAATAATATTATTATAAAAATATATATATTTTAATATTAGCATTCTGTAAAATACTATTGGGCAATAATGACAGATTTGACAAGGGTCTTCTTTCACCTACTAAACTGCATATCCCTGATCTCAAGTCTGTGGCTATAACAAGGAGCACAGATTTCATAACTGCAATATGTATAACTTTCTGAGTGGGAAATGGAGATGGCATGTTAGCAAAGGTGGGATGAACAGCTAAGCTTAAATATTACTCAAAGATGCTGATCAGTAATAGATTCAATCTTCTTTCAATAAGTAAACAGTTTCAAAATGTTTGACCAGTCTGTAAAAAAGCAGAAATGAAAAGGAACGACACAACGGGGTGTTCAAAAATATTTAGTGGTGTGACTAAATTCCTTAATTGGAAACATGACAAAAATGCAGTACTTATTTTATAATCCTGTTATGTCTTAGGCATAATGTATGCCTAGTTCTCTCTCTCTCATAGCTAAAAAAGGTACTTGTTTTCACATTGAATTCACATTGGAGTCACACATATTTACAGAATTGTGAGCAGTGTATTGACATTCTCAGCAGAGATCCTTCATAAGACAAAAATAAAAACTTCCTCTCCTTGTTTTTACATTTCTATTTTTTAGCTAAGAATAATACTTTGTATTTGAATACCGAATGACATGAACCACACAACAGCAAAATAACAGGAAAAAACATCTACAAACATACTTTGTTGCATCTAGACAGAGACTGATTGACAGATGTAAAAAAAACAGGCTATTTACGAAAAAACACAAACAAGTTATACAAAAAAAGAGAAAGAAAATGTCAACCTTATGATCATTTCCCAAAGGCAAATATGCAGCGTCGTGCGTGAAGTGGAAGCAGGCCAGGATGTTCGTCATACACACACTAATCAATATTTTTCCTGGCAGCGACGTTATCTGCACAAGACTGTGTAATTCAGACATGAGCTAGCACAGAGCCTCATCAACTCTCACGAAAGCTTCCAATTCCCCCGACACAAGCAGCAATCTAGTCCTTCTTCCCGTTCACCCCAACTGACCTGTAAGAATTCAGCATTACAACCTTCCTCCCTGACACTTGAAACATTCCCTGCAGCATTCACAAAAGTCACACACATAAACATAACACTGAAATGAATATAAAACCTACAGTGCATATTTAATATTGATAAATAATTGTCTTCTCTATCAACAGTTCAATGTTTGGAGGTGCTTGAGGCCACAGTAAATGGAGGAAGAGAGGTCTTCACTTGAATAGCATCAGAAAAGATCCTGAAAAAGCAAGTAATTCCAGCTCTAAGAAATATCATCTATATAAATAATGACAATTTCATAAGCAATACAAAACACTTAAAGAGTCCCAGATAAACCTTCCCAGTCGAGCTGGGCAAGTGCCATCAGTCATATGGGGAAAGAGGAGTGATTTCATGATTGTGTCTGGTTGATTTTTGCCAGGTAACGCAGGTGGGTCTGCAAATGCTCAACACAGAGAGAGAAGACAGCCAAAGGGGGCACTTGGCATTCTCGGGGATGTCTTCTTTTCCCTTTGTGAGTAAATCTTTCAAAGTGCTACAACTCCCAGTCATTCAAACTTTGGCAACATATCCTTTGTAATATCCTGCCTCCTGATATGAGGAGCTCCAATTAGTTTGGCCCTTGCTCAAAACTGTCTATCAGCTGACACCTTGATGGCAGACAGGTGCACTGGCGAGCAGAAGACGCACTTTTCCCCGCAGGAAGTTGATGTGGACCTGAAACAGCTCTGAGATCGAGGATACTTTCTGCATCTCCTTGTCTTCTCCACCATTGGTAGGAGGAACATATTCCTGAGAGACAGAGGGAAATTAGTTCAAGAGTAATGATGCAGTGTAACTAATACTGTATAACAGCTTTACATTTTAGACACACATATTCATGCTTTTAAATTCTGAATAACGTTTCTGTATTGACTGGGGGGAGAAAAACAGAAAACTACTGGAAATTTTCTGCTGGAACATAAATTTTAGAGCATTTGTTTTGTTTTACTTCACTTGCAAAATGTAAATTTGGTGAAAATTTACTCAACCTCATCGGAACAGAACTGGAGAAATTTACCATTACATCACTGACTCACCAATGGATCCTCTGCAATAATTGGGATTTTATCAGCTGTTTGGACTCTCATTCTGACGGCAACCATTCACTGCAGAGGATCCAATGGTGAGGAAGTGATGTAATGCTAAATTTCTCCAAATCTGTTACAATAAAGAAACAAACTCATCTGTGTCATGGATGACCCTAGCAAATTTTCATTTTTAGGTGAATTTTCATTTTTCATTTTGTATTCTTTTAACCCTTAAGCACAACACAATACAATGCTTAATTTCAAAAACACCTGTGAAAAATCAATGCAGAAAATTCCTTAATATTAACAGTATATTGGACCCTATTTTTTTTTCAGATTGCTTAGAGTGTTGTCTCAAAACCACTGCTTGTTTTTATCTAGCACTACGACACAATCACCGTAAAGTGACAAACATGCTCTCTTCCTGAAGCTGACATAAGTTTGTATTACACTACACTTGATTAGCATAACATCCATTTTCCTGTTCCTGTAGCTTGAGTGGTAGAGCATGAGCAATGCCAAGGTCACGGGGTTTTATATATATATATATATATATATATATTGAAAGTTTGAAAGTTTGTGAACCCCTTGCAGAAAATGTGAGTAATTTTAACAAAATAAGAGGGATCATACAAAATGCATGTTATTTTTTATTTAGTACTGTCCTGAGTAAGATATTTTACATAAAAGATGTTTACATATTGTCCACAAGACAAAAAACATAGCTGAAATTATTAAAATAACCCCCTGCAAAAGTTTGTGAACCCTTGGTTCTTAATACTGTGTATGGTTGATCTACCTGGATGATCTACGACTGTTTTTTTGTTTTGTGATGGTTGTTCATGAGTCACTTGTTTGTTCTGAACAGTTAAACTGAGCATTGTTCTTCAGAAAAATCCTCCATGTCCTGCAGATTCTTCAGTTTTCCAGCATCTTTTGCATATTTGACCCCTTTCCAGCAGTGACTGTAGATTTTGAGATCCATCTTTTCACACTGAGGACAATTGAGGGACTCAAACACAACTATTAAAAAAGGTTCAAACATGTACTGATGCTCCTGAAGGAAATACGATGCATTAAGAGCCAGGGGGTGAAAACTTTTTGAATTTGAAGATCAAGGTAAATTGTACTTAATTTGTCTTCCGGGAAACACGCAAGTATCTTCTGTTGCTTCCGAAGGGCAGTACTAAATTGAAGAAAATTATATTTCTACAAAATAAGAAAAATTTTGACATCTTCATCCTGTTCAAAAGTTTTCACCCCCCGGCTCTTAATGCATCGTGTTTCCTTCTGGAGCATCAGTGAATGTTTGAACCTTTTTTTTAATAGTTGTGTTTGAGTTCCTCAGTTGTCCTCAGTGGGAAAAGATGGATCTCAAAATTATACAGTCACTGCTGGAAAGGGTTCAAATATGCAAAAGTTGCTGGAAAACTGAAGAATCTGCTGGACATGGAGGATTTTTCTGAAGAGCAGTGCTCAGTTTAACTGTTCAGAACAAACAAGGGACTCCTGAACAACCATCACAAAACAAAAAAACAGTAGTAGATCATCCAGGTAACCACACACAGTATTAAGAACCAAGGGTTCACAAACTTTTGCAGGGGATTATTTTAATAATTTCAGCTTTTTTTTTGTCTTGTGGACTATATGTAAACATCTTCTTTGTAAAATACCTTACTAAGGACAGTACTAAATAAAAAATAACATGCATTTTGTATGATCCCTCCTATTTTGTTAAAATTACTCACATTTTCACAGATTCTGCAAGGGGTTCACAAACTTTCAAGCAGCACTGTATATATATATAGAATGAAATGTACAGCTTGAATGCATTTATATATATATATATATATATAGAATAAAATGTACAGCTTGAATGCATTGTACACTTGCTTTGGATAAAACCTGTAAATGTAAATACAGTTCAGTGTATTTCCTTACTCATTATGCTAATGAATAATGTAATTCCAAAACATTATGGTTCAAAAGTTTACTCAGCAAGAATACAAAAAGTCACAATGAACCTACAGTAGAAAAAAAATCACATTTTCCTCTAAAACATGTGTTTTCATCATTGATAATAATAAGAAATGTTGCAAATCAGCACATTAGAATGATTACTGTAGGATCATGTGACACTGAAGACTGGAGTAATGACTGCTGAAAATTAAGCTTTGCCATCACATAAATAAATGACATTTTAAAATATATTAAAATAGAAAATAGTTATTTTAACTGTAATATTTCACATTCTAAATGTTTTTACTGTATTTGTGATAAAATAACTGCAGCAGTGTAACTCACCGGTATGCTGAGACTTCGCAGCACTTGTCTGATGCTGGCAATGTTACTAATACTGGCATCTATGTGGGACTGCAGCACGTCAGTCTGATTAGATGCCTGTAATGAGCTGATGGCCTCGTTCAGCACGTGTAAGCCTGACTGAACCTCCTGAGCTTGCTCCTCTATCTGAAGTGACAGACAGAATATATTCATAAAGGGATATTTAAACCAAATGGGTTAACCACATTATTTATCTATATTATATTAAAATCATAAATCACATGAATCACATAAATCACAATAGGAACATGCAGGAAAACTTACATTCATTGCCTCCCAGACATCAAAATCAACTCTGGTCAGAGGAACAGTGAAGTTTGTTGCAATGCTGCAAGCATCTTTACACGCTCTCTGCGATAGCAAAAACATTCAAGTCAAGTCACGTTTATTAATATAGCACTTCACACAATAAAGGTTATTTCAAAACAACATCGCAGTACTACACCAAAATAAAATTATTGTTGCAAACTTCTTCAATTATGAATCAAATACAATTTCAGCTGTAAAGCAGTTCTAAAAAGACAATAACATCATTATTCAGCTTACTTTAGTTCAATGACAGTGTCAGTGTTAGCAAAGTTAATTATTAGTGAACGTAATTCAACTATTGAATTGTCATTATTCAGCTCAAGTGAGCTCAGTGTTGATTCAGCTTGTGCAAAGTTAATCAAAATATGAAACAAGTTAATTCAGCTATAAGCAGATCTACAGAAGGCATCAGTGTCATTATTTTCAATGAATTTTGATGAATGACATTGCAGAGATGTTTGTCTGATGCAAGTGTAAGATTAAAGAATTGCACAGATGAAATACAACAAAGTGAATGCCTTGGAATTACACGTAAATGTGTTTAGCCATTACAGCTTCAGCCATCATGTGTATGTCTCTCACCATAGCAGCCTCTGCATCCCAAGCCTCCTTAATGAAATGGTCGAGGACTCGCAGGTCGCAGATGGGGCGTAATGGGGAGGACAGGCCTGGATGGGTCCACTCCAGCACCATCAGCAGTAAGGCAAAGAGTCCTGGCACACACAGAACAAATGAATATCAGTTTATAACCAATTCAATCTTTGGATGAGATTTTTAAAAAAAAAAGACTTTTACACTTCTACTATCTAGCAAGAGACTAGCAGCACTCAAGCCAAGACAACCAGATTCCAGAACAGTTTCTTCCCACAGGCTATCAGATTTAACAAAAGCCACTCTCAAATCCATAGTCACTGTTATACAGACATAGCAATGACTTCAAGACACTTAAACGCAATATAATAAGCAGACTTAGCACAACTGTACCAGGAGAGCAAATATAAGAGAAACAAATTTGAACAATATTGTACAAATTAAAAGGAAGTGTTTTTTTATTATGAATAAAGTAGTGCAATATAAACTATTTAAATATTCATAAATAAAAACAATTAATTGCTTTGAATCATAATTGAACAAATATTAAAATGAGTTTCATTTGTAATTAAAGTTTAATTATGCTTTATGTTTAATAACACCGGGGTTGTATTTAATATCAGTTTGACATTATCAAATAACTACAGGCGTATATATTCAGTGAATACAATACATAACACCACTTAGTACTTAGTATATACGGTGTTGTGAAAATACAGTCTTATTATTTGCAATTTACTGACATTTACTGCATTACAAAAAAAAAAACTTTCCACTGCAAATTGCCCACTAACTCTGTGTTAAGTGTCTGCACTATAGTTTTCCTGTGGTGATTATATTGCCCTGCATGGTATAAAAATGACAACAAACCTGACTTTGATTTTGTCTTAAAGAGACAAGACTTGCCACAAGGTGGAGCACTGCTTTGCTTAAGTAAAGAAATATATGAAGTGATTTTGTATTATTATGAAGTACTTCTGCTCATCTGGCACCTGAACTAGACCTTTCCTAGCCAATGGATGAAAACAGAAAACGTTACTCAACCATCCCATCTGTAGTCCAGCACTTGTTCATGCAGCCCTCAATTTTCCCTTTGTCTCACATCAAGAAATGATAAAGATAAAGATAACTGTAACAGTAACTATATTGACATCAACACCGCTGCATGATAATATTCTGCTTATTATAAGGACATGCTTCAGTTATGTCAGTTATATCTGTTGCTTTAAATGCTCAAGCTGCATGAAGGATTCTGACTGGCTCAATATTTTATCATTCATCAGCTAAAAAAAAAAAAGTCATTTTGAAAGTGATTCCAATGATGTTGTTCTTCTGTGTCCTTATCAATATAGTTGATTCCCTATTCTCAAAGAATCAGAGCCATTATTAAATCTTTATAGTTATAGTTGTCATCTTTGGTGTGAACTGGTCTTAGGATTCTATGATTTCCAGTTAAAATATGAAGTGCCACTCTCTTCCTTCTTGCACTACAAGATTAAGACGTCTCAGTTAGTAAATGTGTAAGATTTCCATCATGTGTATGTGGTAAACCATTTGATTGCATTCTCCCTCTATGACAAGTAAACCAATGACTTTAAAATAAAATAAAAAAAACCTAAAAACTAACAATTATGATAATCAAGAAAACACTCACCAACACTATGACCTGAAAAAAGGTTTAGAATTATATGAGAAGCATCTGAAGAGCAGAAAATTCTACAAAAGACAATACACGAAATATGGAGACACACCCACACAATGTTGAATCCTCTGTCTATCTGGAATAAAGAGACAGATTACACAGAAAGAGTGTTTGTGTATGTCTGGTCTACAGCATGTAATCCTCTATCACATGCGTGTCAGATTGTGTGAAACCTAAGGTCTGAGTCAAAGCAAAAATGAAACGATAAAAATACATATTTGCAGTGGCAAAAAATGGTCATTCTTTTCCTATTGCTTCCTAAGACACTCTTGTGTACATTTAGGGCAGACAAGTACCACATGAATAAGTATTCGTCCTATGTAGTTAGACATGTGATATTCCAGTATTTATTTCTTATTGGAAAATTCTGAATGCAGTCTTTCAGCTTTAGCTGGCTATGACGCAACAGGACTCTTATCAAAGCAGATGTACCCTCTGGAGATGCTCTAATGGTGAGCACATGTTATGAACTCCAGGTTGGGTCTAAATTTAGTGTAGAACATCACTGATCAGAATTTTTTTAGACTTTGAGACAAGAGCGGATGTCATTCCTCTTTTGGCCTCAGCTTGACAAATGACTTCAATGCTGATCTTGGCAGAGAATGGCGTCTTGTCAGAAGTTCTGTTGACACCATGACCCGTCGAAAATCCAACAACTGTCTGAATGCTACAGAATGCACGTCCACCATGTAATCAGACCATCTCTAACAGCTTTTCCAGGAACTAGACCTATATTTCTCCTGACCAAGACTCCCGCATTTCGCAGTCATGTAATTTAATTAAGTGCGGCCTCCCACACTTAAACACATGAGCATAGAGCTCTCTTTATTTTAGGCAGCCCCCATCTCCATCTCTCATAGGGACCCAGCTACTACAATGTCATTCGGAGACCACCATGCATGGATGCTATTGCCTTCCCCATATATACATTTGTTTTAGTTATACTATTGTTCAAAAGTTTGGGGATCAGTGAGATTTTTATGTTTTTGAAACAAGTCTCTAATGCTCACCAAGACTGCATTTATTTAAACAAAACCATAGTAAAAAGAGAAATATTGTGAAATATTATTACAATTCAAAAGAACTGGTTTATTTTAATGTACTTAAACATACATCTTTTATTCCTGTGATGACAAAGCTGAATTTTCAGTAGCCATTATTCCAGTATTCAGTGCAACATGATCCTTTCAGAAATCATTGTAATTTGCTGATTTGGCGCATTTTTTATTATGATCATGACAGTTAAAAACTGCTGTGCTGCTTAATATTATTGTGTAGATTGTGATACATTTTTTTCAGGATATTTTAATGAATGTACATTCAAAAGAACAGCATTTTTGTGAAACTGAAATTGTCAAGAACAATGTAAAGAACGTTACTGTCACTTTTGATTAATTGAATGTATTCTTGCTCAGTTAAAATATAAATTTTAGATTTTTTTAAACTAACTGACCCCCAAAGTTTTGACTGGTACATTTTTGTGGGCAGTCGTGGCCTAATGGATAGAGAGTTGGACTTGTAACCCGAAGGTCATGGGTTCGAGTCTCAGGTCCGGCAGGGATTAACCAGCACTCTCTCCACCCTCAATATCACGACTGAGGTGAGACCCTTGAGCAAGGCACTGAACCCCCAACTGCTCCGGGTGTGTGTTCACTACTGTGTGCATGCACTTGGATGGGTTAAATGCAGAGCACAAATTCCAAGTATGGGTCACCATACTTGGCCACACACCACTTCCCTTTCCCTTATTTTTGGTTATAATATAATACAAATAGAAATAATTATCAAAAGAGTAAAAATCTACATACTAGAGACTTTCAGACCAAAAAAAATGAAGTTGATTATGTTTTCATAAGGTGCTTCTTGAATTACAACAATTAGGCCATGAAAGACAATAAACATAATTATGCACTTTCAGGGTCTCAGATTCTAACAGTTAAGAAGCAGTAGGTTGATTTTAAGAAAATTAAATCATTCAATGAAGCATGTGCCAATTCTACATACCCTTGCATACACTTGACCTTATCCCTCTGAATGAGTAAATGATAGCAACAGGAAGCGGGGAGAGACTATATCCCATGCCTACTCTCCAGCAGAGGGAACAGCCAACTACATTGACTGTCTATGAGTTTAGGGGCTTGAAGTTAGGATCTTAGCCAATGTTAAAGGTAATGGAGAAAGTGCCAACATTAAATGCCAACAACTAGAGTCTATTTTTTGCCTTGCAAGAGACAGCACTGTCACAATGGCAAGTCTTACCCTTGGTAAAGGTCCCTGACCTAAAAATATAACTTTCAGCATGTGTATATTGACTGTGTGAACACATATCCACTACATCAATAAAAAGGGATATCTCAAGTTTTTTAAAGTGTACTTTGCTGATATAAATTATAGAAAATAACACGACAAAGAAAAGCTCAACCAGGAAACTATAATTATACCTGAGCTACAATGTTTCTCACTGCATTTTCTTACAGGTAAAATCTTTAGAGAAGCCATGTGCGATCATTCCATGATCTGCATTTGAGATTTTTCTGCAAAGTTATTGTCTCATTTTCAGAACAGAATTTGCTAGTCCACTGTCAACTTTTGATGATGCAGCAATTTTACAATGAGTCAACTCTCACTGTAATGTAAAACTCATGCTTAATAACGATGCCAGGTCATGCATGGGAAAGTCCAACACAAATAGATTGCAAGTAATGCTGAGAGCTCAAAATAATCTGCCTAACTTCCTTTGTCAATAATATCTTAAAAAAAGTGATGTGACTGATCTCTGTGGGAATCAGTTTAAATTAATTAATTAATTATTATTTATTTCTAAATGCACAATATTATAATTTCAGTGATAAACTGCCCCACTGTGCCCCATGCACTTTCGCGTATATCATGTTCACATTTGTAGAGTCAAAATAATATGATTTGTGGCAGTTTGTATTTTGCCTCTGGCCCCAATGTATACTATATTGCCAAAAGTATTGGGTCACCCCCTTCTAATGAACAGGTTTGACTACTTTAGTAATTTCTATGAGTACAAATCTTAATGTTAAAGCATATAATGATATTCTAGGAAATTGTGTGCTTCTAATATTATAGCAACAGTTTGGACAGGACCCTTTTCTATTCTAACATGACAATGCCTCTGTGTATAAGGCAAGGTTCAAAAAGAAAATTATTGATTCAGTCAGTGTGGAAGAACTTGACTGGTCTGCATAAAACCAAGTCCTAATCCCAGTTTAACACCTCTGGTGTGACTGTAAATGCAGACCTTGAGCCAAAAACTCATCACCAAACACCAATGACTTGTACATACACTATATAGACAAAAGTATTGGGACACCCCCTTCTTTAGAACAGAAAAATGCACTTCCAAATCTGTGGCAACAACGATGGGAACATAATTCTTGTATTTAAAAACTGTATTTCCATCTCTGTTACAACAGTTTTGGAAGTGTCTAAAATGACTGTACCCATATGTACAAGTCATTGGTAAAGTAGTCAAACCTGTTCATTAGAAGGGGGCGACCCAATACTTTTGGCAATATAGTGTATGTATAAACGCTAAACATTTAACGTATAGCTTGCTATTCATTGCATACAGTATGAATTTTACTCGACAAAACAACAAAAACACAATTTGCCACTTGTGTTGCTAAATGCCCGTAAAGACAGTAAGAATAAGTTTTATAAAAACGATAAAAAAAAAAAAGTTTTATAGTTCTATGAAGTTCTTACCTGAACCGTGAAACATTCGCAAAACCACTTGGCATTTTTCAAACACATGATTAAAAATGACAAATGTCGCGCAAAGACAGCTCAACTGGTGGCACAAAAGACATGGATAGACAGGAGCACAGACGCATCCAGCCCTACGCGCTGCTTCCAAGTACTCTGTGGGACGCACACGCGATCAAATACAATGACACCGTCCCTTCCTACTAGGCACTTACTGCAATCCGTTCGGCTTTGCAGCACCCTATTGGCAAGCTTTCTATGAATGTAAATTCCCCCACACTCCACAAAAGCGCGCCGCGATTTAGCAGAAAAGGTGGACCTCTCTCATTAATGTTCAGAAAGAGGTGGAGAATGGACTTGTCTCCCATGGGACAGCTACAAAATGTTAAACCTCAGGCGAGATAAAAAAAAAAAAAAGAAAAAAAAAAAAAGGCTGAAGGCCGTTTACTTTACTCACTGGTTATCTGCATCTCAGAATATAGTCCTTACAGGATCCTCTCCGTTTCGTCCATAGCTCCGTCTATTGCCCATTAATTGCAACCGAAGCTTTTTAAGGTATTGTCAGCACTCATCGGTTCCGTAATGCTTATTTATTTATTTTCAATCCATGACTTTGAAAATAAAAATTAAATATAACAGTCTCCTGATAGTTATCGGATCAACTTCCTGTTTTGGAAGGGATTAGTCTTTCATTGTTACTCACATAATATCTGTTTTCTCAAAGTAAATAGCGCACCAAAAAGGGTTAGCACGGCTTCCTCTCAAGGCAATTTACAATGATCTTTAAACTGCACTTTCCACTGTATAATTCCAGACCGGTGGTAACACAAAAAAATTAAACAATACTGCTAACTATGTATCCCCGTATACCCCAGGTTGGTACTTTTGTTTAGGGTTGGAGAAGCAGTTCTACATATTCATTCAGCAGACCTTTACATGAATTAGGTCCTGTTTACATATAGGCCTATATGTATACAATTATAACAGGTTGTATGCCAGTATAGCACCTTGGAGATCTCAAGCCAACAAGGAGGTAAGTCAAACGAATGACTGAGACTTCGGTTTTGCAACCATCCAAGATGCTCCAGGGGGACTATCCTCAAGCCAAGTATAAAAAGTAACTTTCAGGTAAAAACAAAACATTTAGAGGTTATTTGCATCTATAAAATTAAGTTAAGTTATAAATTAAAGTTCATCTAATCCTGTCAGTCACATTACAATAAGGATACATCAGTTACTTTATTAGCAGCATATTCCAGCATCCCTCCACCACATGAACTCCAGCCTTCACTGTAAAAACAAAAAAACTATTATATAACAGAAAAAGGACTGGCAGCTCATTACATGGGACATTATCCATGAATTTTTCTGACATGTGCATTAACTATAAACCACAATGCAATGCAATGTAAAATTCAAAATATTAGTGAAACCTGTAAAAAAATAAAAAAATAAAAAAAATCCTTCAAATTATATTTTGCCCTTTTTTTTATTACAGATTTTGCTTAGTGTGTTATTTCTTATTTCTAGTGTGTTATATCTATTTATATGAATTAATTACCAGGGGAACTTAAACATCACCCTCCACCGTGAACCACATAATCTGTTTACTTTCATTCGTCTCTATGATTACTACATAAAAGTTCTTTAACGGTTTCATGAAGAACCTTTAACATTCATGGAAACTTTCCATTCCACAAAAAAGTTCTTTATAGTAGAAAAAAGTTCTTTAGATTATTAAAATGTTCTTCACACTAAGAAAATGTTTGTTTCAGAAAAGTTTACTGAAATATTCTTCAGGGAACCCCAAATGGTTCTTCTATGGCATCCCTGTGAAAACCCCTTTTTGGAACCCTTATGTTTAAGAGTGAACTTTATTTGTAGACCGAAATTTGAATCTCTGGAAGTTGTTTCAGATGTTATTTGAAGTTCAGTATAAATGGATGAACTTTGTATGGCTTTCTAGTAACTCTTACATGGCTCTTACAAGTGTAATGTAAAATTAAGCAGAAAATGATTACACTTCACATGTGTTTAAATGTAATTGGCACAGAACAATGTAATAATCCAAGAAGGTAAAGTGAGTCTATCCAGGAAAACATACTGGGTCACTGAGAAGACAAAGAGTGTACAGAGTTCAAAGCTACTGAATTTACCCTCAGGTATCAGTAAAGTTTATCTATACATCTCTAGAGGGCATTCACAAGAGAGAATCTCTATAGATTTTGTCTAAGGCACAAAGGTTACGTGTGTGGCTTTTTTTTTTTTTTTTTTTGGCCAGAATACTTACAGCCAAAAAATACTAGGCTGAATTATATGTCTGTTTCAGTAGTCAGTCTTAAATAAGTTTCCTTTTAGTATGAGTATCAACACAAGATTACATTTTTTTACGTGCAGCACATGTATTTCACATGCTGTTTCAGGCAGGTCTGTTTGTTGAGGGATGACAGAATAGAGGTTGTTTGGGCAACAGTTGTACAATGTATATAATTCCAAGTATGTGTACTCACAAGGCCCAACTTCTCTCAATTCTAAGGATAATCGATAAAACAGTATCTCTGTTTGCTTCTGCAGATATAAGAATATATATTTTTTCTTGTTTATGAAATATAATCACCACAAACCTCTTTGGTGTTTTACTTCTAGTATCTATCTCTCTATATTTGCTTCCAATATCTTTACCTGTTTGCAAGAGATATTAGACACAATCACTGTATATTATTTCATCTGTTTCAATAAACATAAGAATTATAAGCTGTTTGCGCACACACACAGCCAAGTTCTGTATCGCTTTGTGTTAGATGTCCTCTGTTTTAGTAAACATCACAATAATAAGGTGTTTGCACACACGTAGACAAATTCTGTATTGCCTACAGACACCATGTTTGTATTCATGGCTCTAAATCTTTCTAAATCATTTGTCGTCTTGTTTGATCAAACTACTGTTTGCTCTGCCTGAGCCAAACTGAGAGCAAAGAGAGACAAGGTACGTGCTGTGGAACATGTGTGATGGCTGGGGAGGGGGCGAGGGCGGGGGTGTCTTGGCATAGTGACTCCGAGGCTTGGACCCTGTCATTGAAATTGGGATGATTAAAAAAGAGAGGGGGGTTATGTGTGGGAGGAAGACCCAAGGACACCCTCCCTTTTTTACTAGTAAACAAAGACAACCAGAAGCTGGCGATGCAGAGATGAGGAGAGAGAGTGAGTGACAATAAGAGGGAGATCTGCATAGTAAACAGAGAATGACTCTCTTGATTCCTGAATGGAAAGAGAGCCAGATCAGGCTCCTTATTTGAGGTCCAGTGGCGCGCCACAAGACAGGAAACTTACATAAAAGAATAGGGGACAGGGAGGTCGGAGCCACTAAGGTGGCCTGTCGGAAGTTATTGTTTCTGAATAAGAGGCATCCAGAATTAATAATCGTGAGTTCAAGGGGTAAAGCTTTCTTTCAGACTGTTTGCCCTGTTAGTGATTCTCTTTATAGTCCATACATGGAATACACACACACACACACACACACTGTTCAAAAGTTTTGGTCAGTACAACACTTACTATAGTAAGTTTTTGGCACCAAATCAGCATTTTATATAATTTTTGAGGGGCCATGTGACACTAAAAACTGGAGTAAAATCTGCAGAAAATTCAGTTTTGCCATCCTAGGTATAAATCACTTTTTAAAATATATTAAAACAGAAAACAGTTATTTTAATAATATTTCAGTATTTAACTGAATTTTGGTCAAATTAATTCAATAAACAATACTAAAAATACAGTTAAAACAATTATATTATATTAATATATTAATATTAATATTGTGAAATTTTATTAAAATTTAAAAGAACTGATTTCTATTTTCATACATTTCAAATATTTTAAAATAAAATGTTGAAAACAGCATTTACTACTTAAAATTTTATGAACACTGTGATATACAATCATTCACTTTCACCACAGATTAGGGTAAAGAAAAGAAATTAATAGTTTTATAGTTTTAGCAAGGATGCATTAAATTGATAAAAATGACATTTAAAAAAAAAAAATCACATTTATAATGTTCTAAAGGATTTCTATTTCAAATGAATGCTGTTCTTTTCTATTCATCAAATAATCTTGGGGAAAAAACGTAGTACAGTTTCCTCAAATATTAGGCAGCAAAAACTGTTTTCAACATCAATAATAATAAGAACTACTGTTAATAATTAAGCACAAATAAGAATTGATAATTGAGCACCAAATCTACATATTAGAATGATTTGTAAAATCAGCTGGCTTTATGTATTACAAAGTGAAGCTTCAACTCTGTTTTAAGATAAGGGTCTACAGGCCAAAAGTGGAAACCTGTAGATTATTTGGCAGCGTTCTCCCACACACAGCCTGCTAGTGGCTCTACTGCTTTAAACAACCTGACTGATTGTTTCAGGAAGACCCTTTCCTCTCGCCCTGGACCCTGCTACCCACCCCTCCATCTTCAGCTATAAATATCATACTGCTCTTTAGGAGGTGTTGGGATTTTAATAGACTGGAAAGAGCTTCATTTACTGATAAAATCTGCACTTTACAATGATAGACAGCCAGCTTTTTCTGGCTGTAAGCATATAAAGATATTTCTAGCTTTGGCCTTTGCTCTCTCCAGCAGAACAATAGAAATAGAAGTCTTCATTATCGTTGCCTCTTCATATGATTGCACATCATATGATTTGCCTTTTGTATGCAAAATGCTATAAATTAGTTTGCTCCTGCAATTGTCAAATAGTCACTGGACATTTTTTGAAAGCTTTCAGTGCAAAACAGCATTTAGTCAAAAACATGCTGTGCATAAAGTCACATAGCGTACATTTCCTTCAACACCAATCAAGCACAAGAACATTTTAAATTTAGTTGATAGGCTTGTGTAATCCGCTACCGCTAACATAGTTATTGTTGTTAGATCAGTACTCCTTGTTCTGGCTGTTGACCAGTCTTAAACAACAGACACAAGCAAATCATGTCACTACGCCAAATTAACAGTTAAACCATTTATGACCGACAGAGAATGACTGACAGCTTGCCAGTGGACAAAAAGAAATCCTGAGGTCATTTCATGAATGAAGACAGCAGTACTTAACTGCTGAAGCTAACAGAGAAGCCAACAATGCAGTCACAAGTGTCTTACATAATGTTACATAAATATTCACAATACACATCAACAAAAACGTTAAACCTGTGAGCTTAGTAAGGTTTTGGCAACAAACATTTTCAAAAAGTGGCAACACTTAAGTTCGAAATTCCTGTATGCTGTTTGCATGCAATGTTTAAGCAATAAGATGTTCCCATTCGCAATAAAAAAAGTTGGATGCAATAACTATGTAATTCTGTCTGACACTGCCGGCCTCCACTCACCTACTGTTATCCGTACAGTCTTGTGTCCAGCTTGAATCATAACTACACACCCACAAAGAGTGTGACCTCTTTAGGTACAGGGTTTTATTCTTTCCATTTTAACCACTGTATTTTGCTTCAGGGGCTTGATATTTAGGTTAGTTCTGGAATGTCTTCTATCTCCAGATTTGTGTCTGATCTTAAGTGTTCATCTTTAGTCTATCTTAAGTCAAAACATTCAATTTCAGGCCAACATTCATGTATCTCTTATCACACATTGTTTATCGTAGTCTATTCTTTGACCTTGTGATCTGTTTTTATGCATGCTTTTCTGTGTTTCTCATATCTACCTGCTGTGTCTAGACCTTTTTTTATTAATGGTTTAATGACTCTTATATGCATCCACTAAAGCCAACGGTTAATAAACTATAACATTAATTTTGGGGAAATATTGTAACCTTCAAAAATAAATATCTGGTTGCTGGATTGTACAGTTTCAAATTCAAAATAGGTCTACTCTATATGTTAATGGCATGGGACATTTTTATGTAAAACAGGGTATTTATTTTAATGATTAAAAGAACAAAAAGCCATTTCATGCAAAAGTGCCTCATGCAGAAATTTGCATGGACTAATCCTACACAACAGGTCAAAAACAGCTGTGTTTACCAAACCATTTGTTTACACTCCTACAGGTTGTTTTTCTTTCCGTGATAATGGCATCCAATCTATCCAGAGATATTTTGGGTTTGTTCCTGCTTTGGAACCTTTATTAGCAGAGTGATGTGTGATACTACTTCTGCCAGTGTTTTTTCTCTGGTTGCATAGGTTTTTGTTTATCTTCATGTGTATGGGAAATGGACAGAGGAAAATGCAGTCTGACTTGGTGTTTCTGTCCATACGGAAACAGCTTAAAGAAACAAAAAGACTGTAAGCTCCAAACAAAATGTTTTGAAGATAATGATAAAACACACAACAAGAGTGACAAATAAAATGTCTACTACATTATTCCTTAGAGCAGAGGTGCCCAAACTCGGTCCTGGAGGGCCGGTGTCCTGCAAAGTTTAGCTCCAACCCCAATTAGATACATCTGAACCAGCTAATCAAGCTCTTACTAGGCATACCTAGAAACTTCCCAGCAGGTGTGTTGAGGCTAGCTGGAGCTAAACTCTGCAGGACACCGGCCCTCCAGGACCGAGTTTGGGCACCCCTGCCTTAGAGCATTATTCAAGAAACATGATTTTTGGACAATCAGTTAGCAACTGTAACATGATGTGTTATGATACGACATATGCAATGCACAGAATGTTCATTTCCAGGCTGGCATTTACTGCACAACCAAAATTTCTAATCAGTTAATTAATAAACAGAACGTAGTTACCTTATTCATAGCATTGACCAAAGCCAGCAGTGCTCTCCAAAGCCAGAGTCGACTGGATCTAATGAAATTTCCCAAAGGACTGGCTCCCCCTACTGATGAATTGACGATATCGCTCTAAACCCTTGTGTCAATATAATGGTGCTCGCATAACTAGGGGATGTAGCTTTTTGTTAAACATACCAAAAAGAAAAGAATTTAAGTTATTAATCAGCAACTATCTAATAAATTCCAGCCCGTGCATCAAATAATTGACATGCACATACTGTACATTGGAAATCCGCACTAACCCATAGGGCTTAGCCTACCGCAGAAGAAATATTTTAACTGAGTTGTGTGACCATGCACAGCGTTTTTCAATGAGCTGCAAAAAAGAATATAGAAATACACTTGAAAGAGACTTCGGCTGCAAAAAACTATCACACAACGCGACAAGTGAAATTCGAATCACGAAGAAATGAATAAATGAACAAATCAATAGACCTCTTACCAGTTCTTTTGATCAATCGTTCGTTACTAAGCTTTACGGCGTTACATGTTTTAATCAGTCTGTCAGTCCTTTAAAGGAACTCAACGGTTATAGCCTACTGTTTCAACATTTCACTCACTTAGACTACTGAATTGCAATTTATCATTACTTTCAGTGATAACCGTCTCGAAATGACCCAACTTAAGTTGTGTATAGCAAAAAAAAAAAAAAAAAAAAAAAAAAATCAGTTTACTGACGGGTTGTTCATGTTACACTAAAGATTCACATTTGCAACACGCTTTTCCGCCACTGGGCCAAACTGTTCTCTTTTAAGCATAAAAAAAACCCCGTACCTGTTCTAATTTTAGCGTTAATGGTCAAGTTACGTATCACTTCGCGCACAGAGCCAACAGTACTTATTATTTTTGCAATACCCAGAGCAGTATTTATAGATGCAAATTTACGCTTTATGTAATGTCCATTATTATCACACTGTAGTGTGTGTAAAACAGAAAAGATTCGGGAAGAGCACGAATTTGAGGCGGAACTGTTTTAGAACGAGCTCATACAATCCCTGTCAAAAGTTAACAAAAGTTATGCTAGAAGGTATATGGGAAGGGGAAATGGTAAAGTAATAATATGTGGAGACTTCAATGCACACAGCTCACTCTGGGGCAGTACAAGAACAGATGAAAATGGGAAGATCATTGAGGAGTATATGGATGAGCACAATCTAGTATGTTTGAATGATGGAAGAGGTACAAGATTTGATGTAGGCAGAGGAACAGAATCAACTATAGATCTGACTATAGTGTCAGAACAAATAGCAGGGAGAAGTCAATGGGAGGTTTTTAATGATAATAGTTTGGGAAGTGATCATTACTCTATTTGGACAAAGATGAGTGACCAAAGTGTACATTTAGAAGGTAACTGGTTCCCAAGATGGAAAATGAAAGAGGTCAACTGGGAACATTATAGTATGGTAGCAAGTGGAAAGTTGATGGGGGTTATGTCACATTCAGGTGATGATGTTGAAGAGTTGAACTCTATGATTACTGGCATACTGTATGAATCAGCAGAGGAGACTATAGGTAAATCTACCGGGATGAGGAAAAAGAAAATGGTTCCATGGTGGTCAGAGGGGTGCAAAGAAGCAGTTAAGGCAAGGAATAAGGCTTTTAAAGTCATTAAATCAAATCACACATTCAATAATTTAATTGAATATAAAAAAGCACAGGCCAAAGCTAAAAGAGTAATTTGTGAGGCAAAAAGAAAATACTGGAGAGACTTTTGTAGCAATATTGGGTCTGAAATTAAGGTTAGTGAGGTATGGGGAATGATAAGGAAAATGGGAGGCATTAGAAGGGACTTAGCATTACCAATAATAAGGGGAAATGACATTGAGGCAGTAACTAATGCAGAAAAGGCAGAGGTACTGGCTAGGGCATTTGTTAAGGTACATAGCACACAGAACCTATCCAGTGAAGAGTTAATGTGGAGAGCAAAGGTGAATGAGGAAAATAGAGGCATATTGGGGAGGAAAGTCACAAATGAATGTGCAATTGATACAAATTTCTCATTATTTGAACTGAAAAGAGCTTTAATAGGAGTTAAGAGTACTTCACCAGGGAAAGATGAGGTGAGTTACAAAATGATAGAGCAGCTATCAGATGTGGCTAAGAGTGTTGTTTTAACATTGTATAATAAGATATGGGAGCAAGGGAAATTGCCTAGAATGTGGAAACACTCTGTGGTAGTCCCTATAGGTAAACCTGGCAAGGATAAAACAGAGGTTAAAAGCTATAGACCAATAGCTCTTACATCTAACTTATGCAAAATTATGGAGAAAATGATTACTATAAGACTAGGATATGTAATTGAAAAAAGAGGAATGCTCTCCCCTCACCAAAGTGGATTTCGTAATGGGCGCACAACAATGGACCCAATTATTTGTTTAGAAAATGAAATCAGGAAAGCTCAAGTAAGTAAAGAAGCTGTTTTGGTTATATTTTTTGACATTGAAAAAGCATATGATATGTTGTGGAAGGAGGGGCTTTTAATTAAGTTAAATAAGATGGGAATAGGTGGCAGGATGTTTAACTGGATTAAAGATTTTTTGAATAACAGAACCATAGAGGTAAGAGTAGGGATGGAATTTTCAAGTATATATCCAATAGAGAATGGTACTCCACAAGGAAGCGTATGTAGCCCAATGCTTTTTAATATAATGATTAATGACATTTTTAATAGAATAGATCAGAGGATGGGTAGAGCATTATATGCTGATGATGGGGCATTATGGGTAAGAGGAAGGAATATTGACAATCTGAAGGTTAAAATGCAATCAGCAATTGATAAGGTTGAAAAGTGGTCATATGAGTGGGGCTTTCATCTATCTATTGAAAAGACACAATTTATATGTTTTTCCAAAAAAAGAACAAACCCTACTATAGATCTTAAACTGTATGGGCAGCATCTTAAGCAAGTTGATAGTATAAGATATTTGGGGGTATGGTTTGACGTTAAGCTAAATTTTAAAACGCACATTCAGAAAATGATAGATAAGTGCAAAAAAGGTATAAATATACTGAAGTGTTTAGCAGGGTTTAGCTGGGGAGCATCAGTCATGTCCCTGAAAAGGATTTATACTGCACTGATTCGTTCTGTTTTTGATTATGGAAGCATAGTTTATAGTTCAACAACTAAAACCTTAATGCAAGAACTAGATAGAGTACAGGCCAAGGCACTTCGAATATGTTGTGGTGCGTTTAGGACAACACCTATTCCTTCATTACAAATAGAAGTAGGAGAAATGCCTTTAGACCTAAGGCGATTAAAATTATCCATGTCTTACTGGACAAATCTGCAAGGTCATGAAGAAACACACCCCACAAAGCAGGTGTTAGTAGAATGCTGGGAGTATGGACGCCCATCATGCAGTTTTGGGTGGCATGGGAATAGGCAGGCAAAGGATATGGAAATTGACAGCATTTCGTGTTGCAAAACTGTTAGTATACCAACAATCCCACCATGGATGTTTTGTTCTCCCAGGGTAGATTTGGAAGTTAAGAATATAATTAAATCAGGGATATATCAAAAAGTTCAGCAATATATTGACATAAATTATGATGACACAGTTCAGATTTTCACAGACGCATCAAAAGATCAGACTGGGAAAACAGGGGTTGCAGTCCACATTTTAAAGTATAATGTTAATATTAAAAAAAGGACAACAGACCATTTGGCCATTTTTACAGCAGAAATGTTAGCAATAATTCTGGCTTTACAATGGGTGGAGGAAGTAAAACCCAATAAGGTGATCATCTGTTCAGACTCAATGTCCTCACTGGAATGCATTCAGAGTGGAAAGTCTATATGTAGACAGGATCTACTAGATGAAATTAATCAACTCATTTTTAAAAGTAACCAACAGAGCATAAGAGTAGTATTTATATGGGTTCCTGCACACAAGGGAGTGGAGGGGAACGAGAAGGCAGACATGCTGGCGAAGGAAGCTGTTACATCAGAACTGGTTGAACTGGATATCAAATTAAGCAGGTCAGAAATTAAAAGTATTATTAAGGACAAAATTAACAGAATGTGGCAGGAGAGATGGGATAAGGAGGTAAAAGGCAGACATTTGTATAACATACACAAAGAGGTTACAGCTAGTAAAATCAGTGGATTGGAAAGGCAGGAGGAAACATGGTTTAGCAGACTGAGGATGGGACATACAAGTTTAAATAGTGGATTACATATTATAGGGAAACATCAGACTGGAGTATGCACAAATTGTGGAGTAATAGAAAATGTAAAACACATACTTTTAGATTGTACACAATACACCAGAGAAAGGGAAAATATGAAGAGAGCGGTAAAGAAAGACTTAACAATGGAAAATTTATTGAGTATAACCAGCACACAGTCTACAGTTAGGGCAGTTATAACTTTTCTTAAAGAAACCCAACTAGCAAGTAGAATTTAGTTAAAAAAAAATTATTTTATTTATTTATTTATTTTTTGAATGATGACATCCCAATGTGATCACACCTCAGCCCAGTAGATGGCGGTAATGCACAATGATTGTAAGCTGCCAATAAAATTTACAGAAGAAGAAGAAGAAGAAGAAGAACGAGCTCATACACCAGAGGGAAGTGTTTCATAGATGGACGTCTGTGTCTAGATTTTTTATTATTTTTTTATTATTATTGCAATAATAATAAAGAATACAGTATAATAGAAAACAAACAGAAAAGAACAGTATGTACAAAACGAACTCGTCTGTGTCTAGATGAAACCACATGAAACGTTCATTCATTATAGTGTTTGAACGGTAGCTATCGGCGCATATATACACGTACAGACATGGAAAGAGGGACACATAAGAAAACTGAGTGTATAGACTGGGGTAGACATGTTTGTGGACAAACGATGACAGACAAAAACGAGACATGGAGGGACACGTTAGTAAAGAACGCCCATGACGGTCTACCTCAGCCATCTCCAGATTGTGACAGATGCTCAATGATATCAGGAGAGTGCCTCTATTATCATTATGGTTGTGATGGCAAGGATGACAGAGGCTGGGGTTGTGGATACAGGACTATTCAGACCATGTCTTCATGGTTAAGTTTTAATCAACCTCTCAGTGTGAGCCACCCACCTAGTCTTTCTGACACACAAAAAACTTTGGTGGAAATAGGGGACAAACCTGATTCATTCCTGGGATCCAGGGAGTGGATTGGGACATTTGAGGCAAGTCTTGTTCTTGACCAGCTCTATGATGTTCCCTGCCGCATATTGCATGTGCTGTATGGCAAGGAGCTTGATCAAACTGTGGAAGATCTTCATGACCACTTCCTTACCTGTGGGTCACCTGTTATGATAGGAGGAAACAGGGACAATTCCTCTAAGGGGATCTTGGGTGTTTGCACTGGTAAACGGGGGAGTTACTTGCTTGTTATGGACCCTCATTACTTCGGCTCTCCCTTGGATAAAATGTCATTGCAAAGGCAAGGTTGGGTTTCATGGAAAGCAGTTGGTTCTTTGGATCAGTGCTCTTTCTACAATCTTTGTCTCCCTCTTACTGCTAAGAAGTGACTGTTGGTTTTTCCCTTTTGTCTATATTGTAATCTGTATGTGAGGATTTTTACAATATGCAATGTCTTAATCCAGAGATATGGGTGGAACAGGGACTATTGTTAGGTTAGATATCCTATAAACTGTGCAGTTTTATTTGCCTTATATGGCAGAATTAGTATTTTTATTTCTGTTTCACCCAATCATATAAATAAAATAACTAAATAAAAATGGCATTGACATCCATGCGCATTTCTTTCTTGCATTAACATGCACCTCAAAGTTGTCACAGCAAGAGCAAAGTAGTATTTGAATGTCAAACCATGACAACAAACTGATAAATGAAACCACGTGATTTTTTTATTTTATTTTAATATTTATTTCACAGATGAGACTTGTAAGTGTTAACAGCATCCTGAAGTTTGTCTTCTCTGTTTACATTTATAGTCATTTAATCTAATTAATTTACACAAAATGTGCTTTAGCTTCCAAACAGTTTAGTAGCCAAACAGTTACTAAACTGTTGGAACCAATTACCCACATTCTTCAGAATATCTTCTATGTTCAACAAAAGAAATAAACTCATACAAATTTGGAATGACATGAGGGTGAGTAAATCATGACAGAATTTTCATTTTTGGGTAAACTATTCCTATAATTCGATGAATTAAAACATTACCATTCATTATACACAAATGCAATGCATATGTTTTTATATTAAGTTTAATGTAATATCTGCAATTCTTATGATAATGAACCCCTTGGATTGGTTCATTATCCTATTCTAATATTTACACATCTGACACACAGTCACTGTAAAAGATCTGGAAGTTTTTGTCCACCTCCATTTTGCCCTTGAGAAACTTCTCCAGATTCTTGATGGGAACCTCCACCATGTGGTTGTTCACATGATCATTAAGACCGTAGGCGCCGAACGCCGGAAACTTGTACCGCTCTGAGTAGGGAGCGTTGTGATCGTAATCTATGCAGCAATAGGCTGTCCACATGAACTCTGGGATGGCGACACGATCTAGGTTATCACGTCGAATCATATTACCTGATGTTGTCACCCCAGTGATCACATAAGCCTTTCCGTGACAATAGTTGTTGAGCCGTTTGCGGGTAACCTCTACCTGTGTGCTCCAGGGACCAAAATTGAACTCCCTTATCAGGGGAACTACATTGGTCAGTGTGTAAGTGGCAGCTTTGTCCAGCGGGTCTGCCTGATGCTCATCGGGGTTCATTTGGCCACGTTCATATTGCACCACGTCGGCATAGTCTTCTAACACGGCCTGCGTGTCTTCAAAGTTTTTGTGCATTAAGGAAGACTGGGGAAAGGGTTCCATGTTACTGCTTCCTTTCTCAGTTGCCAGCTGTGCGAAATGAGAAATCCAGGAGACGAAGAAGAGATTAAGATGGGTTTAGAGTCCCAGAAGCATGAAGAGAAAGCAGCATAAACACCCTTGTGAAATGTATGGATTACAGTACCCAGATCACATTCAAACATTTCAAGAGAGAAATGTTCAAACATTCAACTGAATCATTTTTGTATTTAAACAGATTTTTTTAATTTATTTACTTATTGCAATGTCAGGTTACCATTCAGCAGTTCAGGAGTGAGATTTTATGTTTTTGAAAGAATGGAAAGGTGTTATGCTCACCCAGGCTGCTTTTATTTTGGTATTTTTATTTTTATGTTAGTAAAAGTTGAATTTAATATGTTAGAAAATGTCATTTATTCCTGTGATGGAAAATCAAGAAACATTTTTCTTGTTATTAATGTTGAAAACAATTGTGCTGCTTAATATCATTGTGGAAAACATGATGGAAAGTAGCACAATTGAAACAATTAAAAAAAAAAAGTTTTACTGAATTTTTGCATTGCAAATTTTGTATCAATTTATTGCATCTTTGCTGAATAAAAGTAATAATTTCTTTCTAAAAAAATCTTACTGACCTCAACCTTTTGCACGATTGTGTACATACAGAATATACTAAATATTTTATTCTTAGTACACACTCACCTGTGGTTCAAACATCCAGGGAATGTCTACCCGTTTCTCCCCATCTGATTTCTTGAAGGTGTATGCTGAATAGATGGGGATGTGTTTTTGGGGGTCGTAGAGGGTAACAAATCGAGGCTTGTCCACATAGCGATGGCAGATCTTTTTTAGGGAAGTACTGAGGTAACCTCGTGGTGGAGTGCCCATGTAAAGAAAATCCTTACAGCGATCTACATGGGAGAAGTCTTCCACCACTCCGGCTTGTGATCTTAGTGTCAAACACATCAGTGGGATCAGAAAGGTTCCAAGCCGGGACCAGCAATAGACCGTGAGCTTCATGTTGTCCTAAAAAGTTTAAGTCCTACAAATTGTCTTTCTTCTTTGTGAAATGGTCTTTGGACTGACAGTATCACAAGAAAGAATTTCAGAAAAAAATGTTCCTTTTTCTGTGGCTGGTTTATTCACTGTCTCCAATTGACTGTCTTTATCTCATTTAAAATGGACTGAGTCTTCACTGGTAGGTGGAGAATAACATTAGAGCCATTTAAAATTCTAATGCAGAGTACAAAGTACATGCAAAACCATGTTCGGAGAGTCTGATCTACAATAATACAAACTTCAAAATTGATAAGACGAACTTCTGTGTGCCATTATCCTCGTCTACATGCAAATCAGCAAGGTAAATTTACTCACTGCTGGTCGAATGTTCATTGGCTCCTTAAAGGTGAATATAGTTTTCTGGTCAGCAAGGAACCTGAGCCTGAATAGGGTGTAATAGAAAAGAATAGTGAATTTAAATGTAACTAAATGCTATACTTTTAGACAAAGGTTTGAGTAATATACAGTGGCACGTGATTTATTGAACGAAACAATCAGTAATCTACGTAAATTTGAGAGGAATAAATTGTTAATGATATATGGACTGTTAATTGACTTATCTTTCCGTGTTGCACCTTGTATTCAGTTCAGGAAAAAATGGCAACAACTTTTACACATACCTTCCAACAGTAGAGCAGACTGTAACTATACAATTAGTCACCACTGAATTGTGTTCACAATTTCAGCAGTTAAAACATCTTTAAATTCACATTCATAGACACTATATCAACAAAGTGATATTTAAATGCAGTAATATAAGCTATGTAAAGTCACGGACACACATCTTGCTCTGCAGTGTGGCATGATAATATGAAAATCATCTACAAAGAGTAGGACAAAGTCTGATAGGTGACTTATTCTAGTGTAGTCTTGGCTGACTGCATTTAAATTAAATTAAATTAAATTAAAAATGATTACAGCACAGGGCTGCTGCAAGCCACACTCACTGGACCTTTATTTCTTATTTTTATTTATTTTTTCTTAGTTTATTTACATTATTCTCTTGAATGGTTCTCACATTCTTTATCATTGCACAGATGCTTGAATTTAATATTCACAAATTCTTCTTAACACTAAAATATATCAACATGATCAAAAGTTTTGCTCAGTTTGGGAATAAAATTGAGGTGTTTTTTCCTCCTTGAGTATGAGCTCCACAATCCCAGTATTATACATAAAAAAACACATATTAAAAAAATTGCACATTTTTTCTAAAGATTCAATACAATTTTCTGGCAATTCTTTAATATGTCAGGCTTCACAGTGTTGAGTTGCTTTCATTCACTTCCTATTGGTATGTGTATTTTCTGTGAGACAGTCTTTGAAAAAGATGCTCACGCTTTTGTCCATGCCAGTCTGATTTTTCAGAAAGGTCTCTAAGGCTTTCAGAGGCACTTCTGTAACACTGTGTCCCACTATCTCATTCAAAGCATATGCTGCATAAGTGGGAAACATGTACCGTACATCATAGGGTGAGTTTCGATCAAACCGTGGACAGCAATAAGCGGACCACAAGTGCTTTGGGATGGCCATTCGGTCCTCTCTTCCTCTTTGGATGGTCAGCCCTGATACAGTCACCCCAGTCACCACATAGGCAGCACCACGGCAGAAGTTATTCAGGCGGCGGCGCACCGTATTGATATAAATGGCCCATGGACCCTCTAATAAGTCTGTGATCTGAGGTACCACATTTGTGAGAGTATAAGTAGCTGCTTTGTCTTGGTTGTCCGCCTGGTGCTGGTCAGGGTTAAGTGGGCCACGCTCGTACTCCACCGCATCAACGTAGTCTGCTAGCACAGCCTGGCTCTCCTCAAGCAGTTGGTCGGTATCACCACTAGAGGGCAACTCTTTCATGTTTCCGCTCTCATCAGCAGAAACCAGCTGAGAAAAATAACAAGAAATCAAAAACATATATAAATTCTCATTGACAGAACAACAAAAGTCTGTGGACAGTACCATTTAGTGTTATATGATGATTTCACTGTTGTCAAAATAAAGACCATTTTGTTTAAATGATGTATAAAGGTTTTAAGTTTTATAAAATAGGCTACACAAATTAGCCTATTATTTTATTCATTTGGTTATTTGTTATTTTTAAATAGCTGGAGACAAAACTAAGGTAATCTGCTACCTGTGGTTCATACATCCAGGGTGTGTCCATCCTCCTCTGTCCATCCGACTTTTTAAAGGTGTAAGCCGAATAAAGCGCCAAACGGCGACCACTGTCATACAGTGTGGCGTAACGTAGTTTATCTTCGTAGCGTTGGCATATCCTCTTCAGATTGCCCCCTCGGATACCTGTGGGTGCTATATGCATGTAGAAGAACTGACTGCATTCTTTAAAGCTGTCAGAGACTGTGCCGCCTGCCAGACGCAAACCTGTCAATAGAAGAAGCTTGAAGATAAAAATCTTACAAAAAGCCATCAGAAAGTGAGAAGATGATAAATTATCAGTGTTTGTAACAAAATTTCCAGTTTTTAAACGCAAAGACAGGCAGATCCATTTGTTCTTCCATGGTGTTCCAAGCCAGACTGCTAAATTAGAAGAGTGAAAGCCATATGCAAATCATCACTCTTTTATCCTGCCAGCCTACAACATGTGTTTCTGACCAATAGAGCACTGGGAGGTTTTGAAAAAAGAATTATTACAGATTTTGCTTATGAATTAATTTGGGTAAATGAAATGGCAATCAATGTGAGCTCTGTCTCTTGAAACAAAACATAAGCACAGATCATAGTGCAATAATTTAATGATTTTGATCAGGAAATGGTCACACAGAATTGCCTCATATGCCAAAGTGTTCTTTAGTATGGCATTTCTGTAAATACTCAGGCAGAAGTATGAAGAAATTACAATAGTACATCTGAGGTAAAAGGCTGTCCTTCCAACATGCTTATGCAGGATAGGGCGGGAATATTTACAAGGAACGGATAAGTTTCGATTAACTTGTAAATAGTTTCGTTTTTTTTTTTTTCGGTCGGACCAAACCACTGAATAAAACGTTATTGTTACTTTTTTGGACACACGTAGGCTAAAGTTTTTAATCTTAACGTTAATTCAGAGACAATACAAATATAAACACATGCTTTTACAAAACACTTAAAAAAAAACAGGGTAAACGGCGAATTCGTATTTCAAATAGGCTTGGTTCAGTCTGCTAAACGTCACTTACTGTTGCGTTAGAAGAGTCTTGAGTTACACGGTTACACTTTGAGAAATGCAGAGGTTTTCCTTACTGGAAGCGTGGACATCACTTGTAAGTAGCCTTTGAAAAATTATAAACTACATAAAGAACTGTAGGCTAATTAAACCCGCTTAAATATTTATAAGAATTAAGTTTGTTTTTTGTTCATCTTATTATAAGTTACACTAGAAAATTATTAGTGTCTTATTCCTTCTTATATACGGTATAAGCTTTTCCCATGTGAAAATAGTAGCCTATTTCATACAGCCCATTTTAGTCTTATAGGATATTCACCTGGTAGATAATGTTAATACAATTTAGTTAAAATTATTATAATGCTAGTAATACTTTTTGAACGCGTTTTTAAGTGACTAACTTTGTAATCTGTTTACCGTTTTGGTGCCATCTCTACCGTTACGGTTGGGTTTTTGGGTGTGTATCACTGGCCCTTTGACAAATAGGCTAACAACCGACTGCAAAATGTGGGCGATGATGTTTGAGGGAGATCATTGTCGTCTTCTTTGTTTTTAATGCCATGCTCTGTTATTTTCATGGCGAGAATATTTATGGCTGAATTATATCATGTTTTTACAATTTATTTTTGCTAAAAAGTCTAAAACTATATTTGGCTTAACTCTGTCAAAAAATCTCTTCAAAAGAGTTAATTGATTAAAAAAGTTTTCTCAGAGTTAAAACCAGCACAGTGTAATAACATGATTAATGGATAAAGGGTTTTGGAGGATCTTTTCCTAGTATTAAAAACTTGTGTGCCATGCTGCAAAGAGGGGTATTCCAGAAAGCAGGTTATGTGACATACCCGGGTAAGTTTAAGGGTAAGTTAGTGGATAACCTCAACTTTCGGTTCCAAAAACGGAGGTAACTTTCTGGGTATGTATGTAACCATAGGAACTTACTCTTTGAAGATAACCTGCTCGGTAGCAGGTTATGTTCCAGGGTTAGTTCATTTCAGCGCTATCAGCGCATGCGTGATCTACTGACGAGCCTTCAGTGGGCGTGACAGATAGCACATTATATAATATTA